>JAMZAV010002301.1:0-195190 GCA_024449915.1 Sweltsa coloradensis | reverse complement strand
GATAGAAATTAAAAAGTGACTACACCGGGGTTTGAACCCGGGACCTTAGCTTACCGGGCTATGCTCTTATCCCGGGTTCAAACCCCGGTGTAGTCACTTTTTTAATTTTTTTCTAAAGTACTAACATAACAGCGTCATAGTCGCCTACTATAAAGCCAAGGTAAAACATATATATATATATATAGGGTAAGGGAACTAGTTCTGGATCGGGGTTGAGTTGTGGATCAAAATCTTTGGGCTTGTGTAAGTTCTACATGTAATGTACTAGATGCACTGTCAGTAGATTCTTCTGATAAATTGATCCAAGGAGCATTGGAATCGCACACTGTCATCACCAGGTTGAGTCATTTGTCAACTTAAGTAGAAATAGTCAACAATGCTGTCAAAATGGTTGCTGTTTGCAACAGAAGCAATTGCTATACACATGCATGTATCATTGTAATATTTCATCAGTTATTAGCAGAGCTTTCAAGCTTTGTCAGAATTTTTAATATTAGTTTTGCTAAGAATTGACTATAATAGGTTTACTGTACAACTACTCAAAGCACCCTTGCGGGTGTCTACAAATAAGCGGTTTTTGACCGTTTTTGTAGATCGTAACACCATGTTAAATGAATAGGACATATGCAGTCAGCCTAATAGTGTTTAAAAAACAAGTTAAAAGTAATATAGGTTCACTTATTTTTAGAGCCTGTCTTTACAGACTCAAATCTAAAAAAAAAAAAATTTTTTTGGTCTAGGCCTAATTTTTTATTTTTTTCAAAATTTTGAATTTGATCTAAATTTGTGTTAAGAATTTTTTGGCTTATGAAATTTATACCCAGTTGTTAGCTCTTGTCTTGTTTTTATATTTTGTATTGAAAAAAAAATTGTGGTTAGCCTTATGGCTGCAAATAAGTCATACAAAATTTTGATCCACAACTAATCCGGGGACTGGTAGTGGATCAATGCTGATACCGGGCGTCCAGAATCAAATTTATCAGGTGCGGCTGCATCACTACTTATGAAACATATAAATGAACCCCTGATATCAATTTGAAGAGTTTTAGGTTGATGATCCACAACTGATACCCGGGTATCAGTTCTGGATCAAAGCACTACTTTTTTTAATTGGCTCATTTTAGTACCTTCGTAAACTTTTTTACATTTTTTCTTTTGCAAACATGGTCGGAAAGTTAATCAATAAGAATAAAGAATGTGGGGGAAAACCAAATAAAATTCCTGGTACTCAAAATTGTAATATTGCTTAACCCGATCCAGAACTAGTTCCCTTACCCTATATATATAGGCCTATATTGATTCAAAGCAGTTCAACTGCTTTGAATCAATAACTATGTCCTTAAAGCGGGCTTATGCTTAAAAACCTTATAAATAGGCCTAGCTTAAAAACCTTATAAATAGGCCTATACCTATACAATGTTTCATTTTAATTTTTCACGGGTAGGCTATATGTTAAATAACTAGGAAACGCTCAGTTGGACGCGTTGATAAGCGAGCACGTGCTATAGCTAGACCCACATTGCACATTTTTTTATATTTTTAAATTTGCGACGTTCGCTGTCCACAGGGCCATGTATCCAAAATTATTTATTATTGCCGGGTATTTGGATATAAACCCGTGTGTAATCCTTTACTTTGTGGATAAAATCCACCGCCATCTAGAGAACCTGACTCCTTGGGTTAACTATTTAAACTCTTTGTTGACAAATAATAGACTGCTTCCTCGAAAGTATTTTGATTACTTCTAGGTGGCAGTGCATTAGAAACTTTGCGCGTCTTTTCGTTGCCATGGCAACGTTACTTTTGTTATAATGTTATTTCCATCTACACTATTTATCGGATCAAAATAAAATTAACATATTCGTGACCGGACGGACATTCTAAATGATTTGGCTATCTCAGATTTTGTCGCCGTTTAGTTTGAAAAAAAAAAACTTTCGATTAACTTTAATGTAACTTTTTAACTTTTTGAACGATTTTGCCACAAAACTAATGGCATTCAATCGAGAACGAAGCTTGCGGATGGTCAAAATTTCAACTCGATCCGAGCCTCCGTTCGAACGTTATGGCGAGACATACAAAAAAAAAAAAAAAAAAAGTGACTAATTTTTCCGGCAGAGTCAAATGGAAACGCTCGCTTAATTATTTCTGAATGGGGTTTTATAACTTTATTTATTAACTTTGAAAATACCAGTATGTTAGCATCTATCAAAGAGCTCCCAGTACAAATTATCCGTGAGGCTATCGAGATTGAGAAACGACCGACGAGTCTCAATAAACGAGATGATGGACAAAGACTGCCTCCGTCCTGGAAGCTTGTTTTACAGCTTCACCAACAAAAACCACGTCCGCCACCACATGTGCCACTACCTGACAACACCTGTAATGTAGTAACGTCAACACTTAAACAGAGCCGTCTTGTTGCTGACGTCACAACAACCAAAACCGGACCTGTGACGAGGAGTAGATCAAAAGTAGATAAATCGACTAGGGTTACCATACGTCCGGTTAAAGCCGGACATGTCCTCTTTTTTGATGTCTGTCGGGGCGTCCGGGCGGTTTTTTCAAAATAATGCAAAATGTCCGGTTATTTCACCCAATTCCATGCAGAGGCGCATGCGCACCCTTCCACCCCCTCACTTACCATCCACCGACCGTAAATCGCCGAATACGAGCAGCCGATCATGTCCGAGCGCGGAGCGTGTCCGAGCGTGTCACAACACGCCAGGCTGTGCAGCAAGCAGTGTACTATCACGTGATTTAGTTACCATTTCCGTACGTTTCTTGCCTTATGTCCACGTCGTACGGCGTACGTACAGAAGTGTTTGTAGGCCTAGGCCACTTGTCTTAGTTTTGTCATAAAATGTAGTGTTCATTTAAAAAATAACCCCACAATTTAAAAGGCGTCGGCACCACTGTCCTTCCTTGACCCTTGTTCAGATCGCTCTAAACGCTATCCTGACGGTAAAAATGTCCAAAAAAAATTTCGCCTCCGGCGGCTGGGGCTCCGCCCCAGACCCCTTGTAGTCCATGAATGTCTGTGAACGAAATGTCCTCTTTTTTGCTGAGACACTCATGGTAACCCTAAAATCGACGAGTGACGTACACCAACGAGATCTAACGAAGTCGTGAGGATTGATCAGTTTGCGAGTGGACGGGCCCAAGTCAACAAGTCTCTGTCGACACGTCGCCTCTGAAGATGGAGAATGTGACTTCTCCAAAACGTCGGGCAGGGAGGGGTAAGTTTGAACCTCCTTGTTATTATTTGCGGAGAAAAGCCCCATTCAGAAATAATTATTTAATATATATATAAGGCCCTAGGCTAGATTAGATTATTCTAATCTAGCCTAGGGGCTAGGGGCTAGGCCTAGATGCCTTATTGACTAGGCCTACCCTAGATGTCTTGTTGACTAGCCTAATGATCTATTTTTTGTTAGCTCACTTGTGGTTAAGGGTGTCGTGTAGGGACTAGGGCTAGGCGAGGCCTAGGGCCTAGAATCCAAGGCCTCGTGCCTAGGCCAGAGCCCATCTGCTAGGGTAGGGCCCTAGGCCTTTGTGTAGGCCTATCCAATCCCTGCCTAGGCTCTATCATCAACATAAAAATTAAAAAGTTGCACACGTAAGCAACTAGGCCTAGCCTAGTTCACTACAGATACAAGAATATTGTTCTGCCTACTGCTTTTGGGTAGGTAGCTTGAAATCTTTTGTGGTTAAAACTTAAAAGTTGAAACGAAGGTTTTCACTGTTTTGAGGTTAAAAGCGGTCCAGTTTGCGGCACACGTTGAGAAGTTGCATTCGCAGTATGACCAACGGATCGGCAAAAATTAATTAAACAGCTTTCGAAGAAAACGACTATTTTAAAACCATGCCTTGCTCAATATATCAATGAGGAAGAATAGACCTCTCTTCTATCTCGTTCAATTTTTCCTAAAATTGGGAATTTACGAAGCGCGCGAATAAATTTATACATAATTTTGACATCTCATCTGGCGAGGTTGGTGTAATAAGAGCGGGAACTTTAAACATAATTACCAACAAGACGAAGTACCGCCGTACCGGCATGTCATGTAAAATGACGTTGCTGAAAGACTTCATGAGATACCTGGTAACTGCATTTGAACAAAGGGTTGTATGTTTAAATTGCTTTGTAAGTATTCATTTTATCATTCAATTGTAGACGTTTATTGAGTTAGTTACGGAAGTACCATTTTATGTATTATGTATCCAATTTCATTTAGGCGATCGTGCAAATCCACCTCCTGATGTAATTAAGACCAGTGCCTTGCCCCCCCCCCCGAAAAAAATCCCAGCTTAAATATCACATTCTGTAAATCATCTATTCATATTTTTGAGTACAGCTAAGCTCCTAAACTTGTTTTAAATTACATAAAAACCACTTCAAAAATACGCATTTTCAAAAATTTGCTCGTGGTCTTATGTCCCGTAATTAATTTTAAGAATAATTCTTTGCAATTAGGTGTGGCTATCGTTGGATAAGTTTTTAATTGACATTCTTGCACATGTTGGTAATGATATTACTAACAGTTCAGATGCAATCATCAACACATGAGTGCACGTTGCGCCGCACGTCGCGCTAACTTATTTATTTTATACATCTCTCTTGAGAGTTTTATCAAACCATGTAACTGATTGATAAACATAGGTGAAATCCTATAGTATATTATAATCATGTTTTCTATGAACTCGTCCCAAACCCTAATAACTTCCACATAATATAGATAGATTTATATGCACATTTAATAATTATCGTAAAATTCTCCCCGCTTGGGATTCCCCACGATTCGTGACTGGTAAAAAGCAAAGAATCAAACAAACATACAAACACAAAAAAAATAACAGTCAATCTTTCTTCTCCGCTCAGTCAAATTGAGTCTTTGCTTCACACGTTACGCACTTCCATTGAGCAGGTCATGGAGTGGGTGTCTCCCCTGCTCCACACCGCGCAATCATTCGCGATGTCTTTGATGTAGTTCTCTGGCGTATGTTTGCCGCGCAGACCGCTGAGTCATAGTCTCGAAGAAGGAAATAAAACGGATGGTCCGACAGTTGACACACAGTAAAATGGACACAAGGAAAATAAATACGTCAATTGCGAGAATGTTTAGGCTACTATAATAGCAACACTCGACTACAACAATGAATCAAATTAATCGAAACTAAGGATAAGCCACACCACAGGTTGTTCAGGTCGCAAACAAACTAAAACAATGCAAAGTTATAGATAATGAACATTGGTTGGGGTTGTCATATCCCTATTCAAAAAACTCCCACCCTTTTGTATTTGGCGTCCACCGCCTACTGGTGTAACCGAACCGGAAAGGGAAATAATAAAAAAAGATGGAGTAAAAAACGGTAATGCTAGAATAATCTTTCTCACCTTGAAATTCCGATGTTCACCCTCTTCCGTTATTTCACAACATAACACTGGCGACGATGAAGGAAAAAAACCTAAATTACCTGAGCCTACTCGTGAGTACAAAAAATTCCATGTATACACTTCATAGTATCTCAAAATGAATCAAGTAGCCCGACCACGTTTCGGTTGAGGTTAGGTTGCCCGCCAATTCGACGTTTTTACAAGTTCCTTGGGGTCAATGGCACTCCTTATCGGGACTATCAACTTGTAAAACGTTATAGGACTTCAGGTTCAGAGATTTTTCAAGTAGGCCTATCCCGGAGACAATGGCACTCCCTGTCGGGAACATAAACTTTGTAAAACCATTTCAACTGCTAGGCCAGTCTGACCAAGCGAGGCAGTGGACTTCCTGGGTCGACAGACTCGAGCTATACCTCGAAGCTGTAAACATCTCTTCCCCACAGCGTAAGAGGGCACTTCTACTTACTTATGCAGGCGAAGAAATCTATGAGCTATTCAAAAATCTACCAGAAACCTACAGTAAGCGTAGGTGCTGAAGGCACAACTCAGGATGCCTATGAAGCAACCAAATCAAAACTTTCAACCTACTTTGCTTCAAAGGTGAACATAGAATTCGAACTATACACCTTTCGGCAGGCTAGTCAGTCTAGCGAAGAATCACTAGACCAATTTTACTCCAGGCTGTTGAAGTTAGCGCAGTCTGCGATTTTCATGACGTTCCACGTGAGATTAAGTCGCAGATGATCCAACATATGACTTCTGGTAGGCTACGCAGGTATGCTTTACGCCATCCAGCAGCTACCCTTGATGATATTCTAACAGAGGGGAGAGCATACGAAATGACTGAAAAACGAGCATCAGCTATCGAGGAACAACCGGAAGCAGTCAATGCAATCCAGAAACAACCGAAGAAGAACAAATCTCAGCTGCGCTACAAGAACTACGACCGGAAGGACAAAAAACAGCCAGGTATGACTAATGAACAAAATAGAAAGTGCTACAACTGTGGGAGGGATTGGCCTCACGATGGCGGCCCGGAAGCCTGTCCTGCCAAAGGCAAAACATGCAACAACTGCGGGAAGGCCAACCATTATGCCCAAGTGTGCCGATCGGAAGGAAAACATAACTCCGTTGCAGGTCCCAGCAGCAGCACCCATAGGCCCACTGGTAAGTCAAAGACATTTGTGCATGCTACTGCCACTACAACTAACAATGTCTGTCATGAACCGGAAGACAGTTCAGGCGCCGAGTCCAACTACAAGCTAAGGGTAGTGGCAAACTCGACCTCTCAAAATAAGCCTAACAAGTCGGCCCCGATAACAGCCAGTATCATGCTAAACAACACACCGATTAAATTCATGGCCGACACCGGTACGAGTGTAACAATAATTTCAACCGACACCTTCAATAAAATAGGAATAAAACCCAAAACGCAATCGACAAGAACAAAAAATATTTCCGTACAACAGCAACTCTGGTCTAGTTGTGACAGGAAAATTTAATGCCACCCTACAATACAAGGAAAAGATTATTGAATCTGAAATTTTTGTTATACAGGGAAACTCAGAATCCCTCCTTAGTTGCAGCGATTCAATTAACTTGGGTCTTATTAAAATAACGTGCTCGGTTTATCCTGCAGTAAGCCCTGTCGACTATGTAGAGAAATTCAGTTCCCTCTTTACTATGTAGCTGACCAACCACCGAGTGCACATTCACATTGATGAAACCGTACCCCCAGTAGCCCAACGTCATAGGCGAATACCGTTTAATGTGCGGAATATGGTAGAGGCTGAAATAAAACGTCTCGAGGATGCTGACATCATTGAAACAGTAGATGGACCAACGCCGTGGGTCTCACCGGTAGTTGTGGTACCGAAACCCCACAGCCCAGGGGCCGTTCGATTATGCATCGATATGAGGCAAGCGAATAAAGCCGTAAAAAGAGTCAGACATGTAACCCCAACCATAGAGGATATTGTAACCTCGCTAAATGGAGCAGCCTACTTTTCTAAACTCGACCTTAATGAAAGTTACCATCAACTTGAGTTAGATTTAGAATCTCGCGCAATCACAACCTTTTCAACGCACATGGGGCTGAGGAGGTATAAGCGCCTAAACTTCGGAGTTAGTTCGGCCTCTGAAGTTTTCAAGACACCATTCGGCAGGTGCTAGGCAACCTAAAAGGAGTGCTTAACGTAAGTGACGATATACTTGTGTATGGAAGAACACGCAAAGAACACGACGAAGCTTTGGTATGTGTGCTTAAACAGCTTGCAAGACAGAGGTATAACACTCAACAAAAAGAAGTGCCAGTTCACAAAAAACTGAGCTAAAATTCTTTGGTTACCTATTTACCAAACAGGGCCTACAGATCGACCCCGAAAAGATCATGGCGATCTCCAACCTTGACATGCCGACCCAGTCCAACTGAAGTAAGAAGTTTGCTAGGCATGCTGAACTACTGCGGTCGTTTTCTCCCAGACCTGGCTTCGGTCACAAAACCACTTCGAGAGTTAACTGAGAACAATCGGGAGTGGAAATGGACACAAAAACATACCTACACCTTCAACAAACTAAAATCACAGATGATTAGTGCCCACTCGTTGGCATACTACGATGCCAACAAAGAAACACACTTGCATGTTGATGCCGGTCCCCATGGGGTAGGTGCAATACTATCGCAACAAAGTGGCAAAACGGTGGAGATAGTCGGCTACGCAAGTCGAGCCCTAACAGCGGTAGAGGAACGGTACTCTCAAATCGAGAGAGAGATGGTATCAGCGATGTTATAAATGTGCCATAGCCCGCTCAAATTTAAATCTAGGGCCTTATGCCAGTGCCACCTGGTGCTAGATGTATGAACTACAAACAGGAAATAACTCTATTACCCACAGTGCACCATTGCTTCCTGTGTTGTCATCCTGTCACAAATGTCTGTGTGCTAGGCCTAGCCTATTAGTGTTTATCTATCTTTAAATATCAATAAATCCACTTTAATCTTTCAATGTCAACGTTATTTTATAACAGGTTATGTGCCCAGATATTGCTAAATTGATATTGCTTAAATCTAAGCGAAAAGATAAAAGATAACCTAAAAATAACCTACAAAAAACTGTTACGTTATTAGAGCACATGGCAGCTAACTAGCCCATCTCAACCAGAGAGACTGGAGGGCGCTAGCAATATAATACATGGAAATTTGGCATGAGAATGCAATTAGTCCGTGATAAGTTGTGGAAAGCAATCGACCCAGGTGACTTTGATCTAGAGGTTGAAACCAATCTGAATATAGACCAGCGTGCACTTGCCACTCTAAGCCTAGGGCTGAAGCCTCATCTCTACATACATGTAAGTACATGTTAAACTGCCCGTGAAGCATGGCTTAAATTAGAAGCAGCCTTTGAAGACAGAGGCCTAGTAAGGAAAATCCATTTACGCCGTGAACTTAATGGCATCAAGTTCCAACACTGCAAAATATGGAGGACTATCTGAACAAGATGTTGGCTGTTGCTCAACAGCTCAGTTCGATTGATGCAGCAGTGACCGATGATGAGCTGGCAATAATAATACTATCCAACTTGCCAGACTCATTCGACCCACTTGTAATTGCACTTGAAAATTGTGGTCAGGAACTGAACGCCGACGTTGTCCGAGCTAAATTGCTACAGGAAGAAACGAGACGTCAACGAGGTGAGTCCATTCCTGATGAATCTGCTCTAGCAACAAAGCCTAGTATCAAGAAGTTTAAATGCTTTAACTGTGGTAAAGCTGGACACTACGCTAAAGATTGCAAGTCACGATCAAAACAAGGTCCTAAAGGTGACAAGCAAGACAAAAAGGATAGGTCTAAGTCTACAGTTCTTTGGACAACAGGTAATCGAAATGTACACAAAGCTGAAGACTGGTGCGTTGACTCAGGGGCGACCAAGCACATGTCAAATAAACTTGAATGGTTTGACGCAATCCAAGAAGGTCAAGCAACTTCATTATGTATGGCCGATGGTACGACCGCTCCATCTACGGGAAATGGTAATGTTGCTCTAACCATTTTGGTTAATGGATCAATACGAGAGAATACGTGCTGTATGCTCCATCGCTCAGAACTAATCTTTTGTCAGTGGCTTAACTCACAGATAAAGACTACAAGGTTGTGTTTACAAAACATAACTGCCAGATCCATAATGAAGAGGGAAACGTCATAGCAACTGCGAGCAAAACTGTGGCCTTGTATAAGCTAGACACTCCGGAGACTAACAGTGCCTTAGCAAACATCGCTGCTGTAGGGGTCACAAACCGTGAGTACACAATGTGGCACAAACGCCTAGGCCACCTCAGTCCAGGCGGAATGAAGCGGCTAGCAGATGGTATGGCTACCGGCCTAGTAATGGGACAGCCTCCTACTTCACCTTGTGTAGGGTGTGCTCTGGGAAAGCAGCATCGTACCCCGTTTCCAAAAGTTAAGACAGTCCGAGCTCAAGAAAAACTAGGCATTGTTCCACACCGACCTGTGCGGACCAATGAGCGAAGAATCCAATGGAGGAGGAAGATACTTCTTAACATTTATTGATGACAAGACAAGGTGGACCAAGTGTTACATTCTGAAGGAGAAGAGTGAAACTTATGAACGCTTCATCGAGTATCAGGCGGAAGTTGAGAACCAGGCGGTATGAAGATCAAGATCCTGCGTTCAGACAATGGCCGTGAGTACATTAATAAATTACTAATAGACCATCTTAGAAAATGTGGGATACGCTCTCAGACTACTGTGCCACGGAACCCAGAACAAAATGGCGTTGCTGAGAGAGCAAACAGAACGATAGTAGAGAAGGTACGTTGCATGCTTGAGGAAGCTAAATTACCTTAACGCTTCTGGGCGGAGGCAGTAAACACTGCAACCTACCTAAAGAATCGATCACCGACAGTAGCTGTGAACGGTATCACACCACAAGAAGCATGGACAGGACAGAAACCGGACCTGGCTCATCTGAGAACGTTTGGCTGCAAGGCATATGTTCACATTCCAAAAGAGAATAGAAGGAAGCTTGACGCTAAGTCTTCCGAGCACATCTTTGTCGGGTACTCTGACACAAGCAAGGGCTACAGATTGATCAACAATGAATCAAAGAAGCTGATCATATCAAGAGACGTGATCTTCATTGAAGATGGTGAGAAGAATGACGATGTCATCGCCGGATCAAGTGGGAGCACAGCTAGTCCTTCTTATGTCGATGACGAAGATGATGCTAATGCCAACGCAGAAGATAATGAAGAGGATGCCGATATTGAGAATGAACAAGAAACCGTGTTCGAGCCAAGGAAGTCACAACGGAAGAGATGTCCGACAAGAATTCTCGGTGACGAGTATGTACATCTCATCACAGACGAGCCCGAGAACCTGAAAGAAGCATTCAGTGGGAGCGAGGCTACACAATGGCAAAAGGCAGCAGATGAAGAGATGAAATCAATCGTACATAATGAGACTTGGGACCTCGTAAACTTACCAGAGGGAACCAAACCTATTAAATGTAAATGGGTCTTCAAACGAAAGGTCAATGCTGAAGGGGAGGTGTGCCGATATAAAGCTAGGCTCGTAGCTAAAGGATACACTCAGAGGAAAGGGATAGATTACGATGAAACCTTTTCACCGGTCGTACGGTTCGACACCCCAAGAACAGTTCTGGCATTGGCAGCTGAGAATGACCTGGAGGTTCATCAACTTGACATAAATACGGCATTTCTACATGGCGATATATATGGAACAACCCGAGGGCTACATTGAACCTAAAAATAAGCAAAAGGTATGTAAACTAAAGAAATGCTTGTATGGACTCAAACAGTCGAGCCGTATATGGTATGAAAAACTTGATACCGAGTTACGGAGTATTGGGCTCGAACAAAGCACAGCTGACCCGTGCCTATACCATGGTACAATAAGAAATGCAAAAATCATTGTTTGTGTTTACTGTTGACGATCTTATTGTGTCATCGGAAAGCATAAATGAAATAAATCAGCTGAAGAAACGACTAGCGGCCAAGTTCGAGATGAAAGACATGGGACCAATTCACCACTGTCTTGGAATTAAAATAACAAGGGACAGAGACGCTGGAACAAATTTAACTAAGCCAAGAAAGCTACATCAACAAACATACTGAAGAGATTCAACATGTCTGAAGCAAAGCCAGTATCTACTCCTTTGGACCATAATCAGAAACTTACCAAGGTGATGGAACCTGCGGAAGACGCAGAAAGAGAAGCTATGGATAAAATACCATATTTGAGTGGTGTCGGCAGCCTAATGTATGCTGCGATGGCCACCAGACCAGACATAGCGCACGCTGTCTCTGTCGTTAGTCAGTTCAACTCTAACCCGGGACAAGCGCACTGGACGGCAGTAAAGCGCATAATGCGTTATCTAAAAGGGACTGCAAAGAAGAAACTCGTCTATCGCAGAGCATCCGGAGAACAAATGGAAGCTTACAGTGACTCGACTGGGCCAATGACATGGATACGAGAAAATCAATGTCCGGCTACGTTTTCAAGCTCGCAGGTGCAGCAGTTAGCTGGCGAAGCAAGAAGCAACCGACAGTCGCCGTCTCAACAACCGAGGCGGAGTACATGGCACTCAGCCAAGCTGCCAGAGAAGCAACATGGCTGAAACGACTACTGAATGAATTACCCATTGGGGGTGACCATCAACACATCGTAGTGTGCTGCGACAACCAAAGCGCCATCAAGCTTACTTCGAATGCAGCACTACATGGGCGTACGAAGCACATCGATATCCAGCATCATTTTGTCAGGGAGAAGGTGCAAGAGGGACATATTTCTATGAAATACCTACCCACAGAAGAAATGATCGCAGACATCATGACCAAAAGTTTGCCCCCTGCAAAGCACGATGGTGTGTGAAGAATTTGGGACTCTTGTAAATTAAGACTAGGCCTATGGCAAGTGGGAGTGTTATAAATGTGCCATAGCCCGCTCAAATTTAAATCTAGGGCCTTATGCCAGTGCCACCTGGTGCTAGATGTATGAACTACAAACAGGAAATAACTCTATTACCCACAGTGCACCATTGCTTCCTGTGTTGTCATCCTGTCACAAATGTCTGTGTGCTAGCCTAGCCTATTAGTGTTTATCTATCTTTAAATATCAATAAATCCACTTTAATCTTTCAATGTCAACGTTATTTTATAACAAGCGACTTATGGAATGGAGCATTTCCACCTGTACCTGTGTGGTTCCAACTTTTTCCTCCACACCGACTCCAAGCCCCTGGTATCCATTTTCTCTAATCCCAGAGCCTCTCCCTCAGCCCGCATTGAGAGACTACTCCTTCGCACTCAGCCATATCAATTCCATGCCATCCACCAAATCGGAAAAGAAAATCCGTCCGACTACTTATCCCGACACCCACTTCCTTTCACAATGGACAACCGTCGCACACACAAAGTTCCAGAAGAATACGTAACGTTCTTGTCAGAACAGTCGTGCCCCGTTTCAATGTCCCTTAGCGATGTTGAAATCGAAACTGCAAAAGACGAAACCTTCAAACTCCTGATTGAAGCTTTGCAAGCATCCCCAGGTACAGCCTACAAACTGTGGGAAAAAGAACAGCTAAAACCATACCTGAGAATACGCGACGAACTAACCACGGCTCATGGAGTAGTATTACGCGGGACCAGGCTAGTGATCCCACCTGCTCTCCATGAGACTGCTGTATGCCTCGCACATCGAGGGCACCGCGGAATGGTGAAAACGAAGCAGCTTATCCGAGAAAAGCTGTAGTTTCCCAATATGGACAAACTCGTTCATGATGCAGTAACGTCGTGCATACCCTGCCAGGCAATAACTAAGCCAAAAAAAATTGCGAGACCCGATTCGTCCTACTGACCTTCCAGAGGGTGTGTGGGAAAATGTAGTCATCGACTTTGATGGTCCGTACCCTGACGGAAAGTACCTACTGATTCTGACCGACGAATATTCTCGGTATCCCTTCGTGGAAATCATACCATCAACCAGCACTCGACATGTAACACGAGTCTTACAAAGTTATTCTGTCAATTCGGAGCAATAGTCCAGTTAAAATCTGACAATGGACCGCCATTCAATGGCGCAGAGTTTGCAGCATTCGCCAGAAAAATGGGATTCCGACATCACCGCGTTACGCCACTATGGCCCGAGGCCAACGGGCAGGCAGAAAGATCTGTGGAATCTATTCGCAAAGACGGTGTTTAGCAGCCCATATGGAGAAGAAGGATCTACAAACTGAACTCGACTACGCTTTAATGAACTACAGAGCTACACCTCACTCTACGACAAACCGATCTCCCTACGAGCTCATGTTCGGCCGTAAAATGAGAACGACACTACCCTCAGTAACCCCTAACCTAGAGTGTGAAAACAACGACCAAGACATCCGAGCGAACGATGCGGGACATAAACAAAAGGCAAAATTGTATGCTGATCGAAAGAGAAACACCCACTTCCTGCACTACAACTTGGCGACCGGGTGCTCTGCCGACAGACAAACACGCGCAACAAACTCAGCACACCATACGACCCAGATCCATTTGTCATCATAAAGATCAGGGGAAGCCAGATTACAGCCAAACGCGGACAACAAGTCATAATACGAAACTCGTCTTTCCTAAAGAAGTTCAACACGCTGGAGTCGAGGACACACAACAACAAAGATCAAGAGAGGGATGGTGCTCCGTGGCCAGACGAACCAGATGATTGGGCAAATATTCCAGCAGCAGACCTTGCAGATCCGGATGGAGAAGATCACCCACCGGATAGGGAGGAAGTCATTCCGGAAGAAGATCCACAGCAGGATGAGCCAGGGTATCCAATCTTGCCACCAGCTTACCCGGATGGAGAGGCAGCAGTCCGTCGCAACCCTCCTCGAAACAGACAGATTCCTGAACGTTTCCGTTAAAAAAATAACCCTCTGGTATTCGCCTGGCCATCTAGGCTATCTACATTTTCATTTTTCATATATGTTAACTTGTAATATCTTAAGAACAATTATTCAGTTCACAACACTAATATTAGTTCAGCCAACCTCCATTTGGTGTCTAAAAATGTAAGTCTAGTATTAGGTTTGATGTCCAAGATATTTATCCTTAAGTTAGAGATTTTGCTTCACAATTTCCTTATATTATTGTAACCTTGTAAGTTGTTCTCTTATTTTCTATTAATATTATTAATCTGAATTTTTCTCTTTACCATCAAGGTCTTATTCAAAGCAGGGAGGAATGTCATATCCCTATTCAAAAACTCCCACCCTTTTGTATTTGGCGTCCACCGCCTACTGGTGTAACCGAACCGGAAAGGGAAATAATAAAGAGAAGATGGAGTAAAAAAAAAGGTAATGCTAGAATAATCTTTCTCAACCTTGAAATTCCGATGTTCACCCTCTTCCGTTATTTCACAACATAACAGGGGTCAATTAGGCAGAAAACTTGTAATGACCGATTGACCGTTGTTTGTTCCCCAAAACAATTATTCTTGGTGCTCGTTAGGGAACCGCAGTCAAGCCGAGCACTAGTACACTCGGTCGGGCACCTCATAAAACTAGCAGCGTTGGGGTGTTTTCGAAATATCACCCAGCTGTCAAGAAACATAATACATGATAGAAAACTGTCATAATCGAGTGGGGGTATGCACATTCTTTCTGGGTAAAAAAAGGGGGTTGAAACTCGCTCAAAATACTTTCCGGGTGTTATCTAGGTGCCCGTCAGGGCGCCGCGCAGCCAAGCAGCGGTGTGCTAACACTCAGGCTACTATAACAAACTAATAGACCCTAATTCGACACCAGACGGGTAGGTCTACACTCTACAACGTTCAAATTTAACATGCACGTAATAGTGATATGGTGCAGTTTGAAACAAAAAGCTGAATAATTTAACTGGAAGTCGTTGAAATCAATGTTTTATATAAATTTAACTATAGAAACTAAAGAACGATCTATACTACAATGTATGTAAACACAAATAAAAAAATCCATCCTAGTGGGGTATCGAACCCTGGGACTCCCGATTGCCGGTCGAATGCTTTTCCCCGAAGCTACCGGAACGGTTTACTTCATTACATCTGGATTGTTGGTGCATTGTAGATCTAATAGAAAGGAACAGTACTGTGACGATTCTGCTGCTTTTGAACTGACCATCTAAACACGATTTAGAATGTCATTACCTAACGCAGGTATGAGCGAGGGTTTATTTCTCAATTGGAAACACTCCCGTAGGTGTAATCGATTTTACATAAATCAATCCAGAAATCTATTCAGATCTATACCATGTACCAACAACCTGGATGTTATAAAATTAACCGTCTTGGTAGGTTAGGGGTAAAGCACTCGACCGGTAATCGGGAGACTGGGTTACGGAACCCCGCTGGAAAGGATTTTTTATTTCTGGATTAATTTTTTAAAAAGCACATAGATATTTATATGATGCCCCATTTTATGTGTTTTGAAAACCAAGTGTTGGGAGGGGTGTCGTTTTATTTTAATTGATTCTACGTCATTATAATCTACACTTGTACGATATAAATACATAAATTCACTTTGCCCCGTGACCGCATCGTTGCATATTGCTCGGCATAATAAATTTGCACGCACTATTACAGTGGCGTAGGAACCGGGGAGGGGGGCAGGGGGGGGGGGCAAAATTAAAGTTAGTAAAATATTAATCCCAGAATTTCCGTAGTAAATAAGCACATCCACTTATACAATTCGACAGCCACCTTGGTAAAACGAATATGTTTGCCTGTATGCTTCGTTATTACATAAAAAATTAGGTTGAAATTTACTGAAATGGAGCATCACGTTATTTTTTTTAGTTTTTAGATCGCAGATAGTTGCTGTAAAACATCGTTTACACACTTCGAGTACAGTTAAAACATGACGAAATAACTGTGGTATGGTGAATTTTTTTGCGCCTTCGACGAAAGGGCATCGGCGGCTGGGGCTTCACCCCAGACCCCAGTTTTCACTCACAAAATCTGCTTACTAATTTGAATTGAACCACCAACTTTCAAAACGTTCCTAAAACGACTGCATATATTATATCTTAAAAAATAGTTGCTATTAACATTTGACTAGCTTGTGCAACGATGCAGTAATGGGCAAAGTGAAGTTATGATTTAATAATATTGAGCACAAGTAGAAGATTCAGAAGCCTTCTTTGAGATCACAATGCTTTTGAGTTGTGTATCGTTTGGATTGGATGTATTTTACAAGTTTTTTGTAGGCCTATGCGAAAGATTGAGTCAAAAAGTAATGTGTGTAGGTTGTATTGTACTTCTTGTTGGTAGGTGTACACGTGTTAACACTTTGTGATACATTGCCTTGCAATATATATTCTAGTTTCAAAATCTGTTTAGTGAATACATACAAAAAAAATTACTATTTTTACCAAAAATGAAAAATGTTCTCTTGTTAACTATAAATTGCTAAGTAAAAATAAACACTTACATTATTGGTCATCCAAGCATGATTGTCGCAATTAACCACTACTTGTCTACAATGCTGCACCGTCCGCCCGGACTGCGGAATACCTTATTCTAGCTATCCATGCGTAATAGTACCGATTGCAAGTAACTACGTTATTTACTCTAATTGGTGAGGAAAACATTTTCTGTTTCAGAATTCGTTTTTAGTGCATATTTTCGTTTAGAGATTTTCATCTAATATTATCTGAATGCACTACTTTTGAAGAATGACAATAATATGTAGGCTAACTTTATTTCCAAAAGTTAATAACACCATAAGGCTACTCACAAGGTCAATGTAGTAAAAGCCTAAAGTTTGCTCTCATACACATTACGTGATGAGGGCTTGAACAAGTGAAATTCTGTATAGTACATAATCAACGCCCTGCAATGCACAACCTGCCACTGCATGACGTAGTGGAGTGGAACACCATTTCAATGAGTTCAAGAGAGCAGTCAAAAATTTGTGTTTTAAAGTTTTCATATTCAGATCCAAAAATTTTACGTTGTCTTTGTCTGTTTCTTCTAGAATCTAGGCTAAATAGATAAGTATTCTAATGAAAACTACAGAACGGACAGAGTTTGTTGTTCTTATTATGGTTGTTGCTACAGAATTTGTTGTGTATAAAAAACGTAAAAATGTAAGCAATGATTTGTCATTTACACGTCGGGAGTGATTAAAAACGCGTGATGCACGGCCTTGAGACTGTCTCATCGGCGAGATTTGGGCTCGAGTCGAGGGGAGGGGAGCGGGGACTATTAGATTTAATGCGTTTATCTGTGATTTCTTTAAATACGCAACCATCATTGCTTTTCTAAATCTAGAACGACTCAAATAATGCGGACAGTGAATAAGCCAATGCGAATAATGCTTGTACAGTGTACGGATTTTAATTTATAGCCTGGATGAAGTCCTTTATTATAATTTGATTTTTTCTGGGTGTATACACACAGTCCCGCACTGTTTTCACTGTTTGTCTATGATTATTGATTATATCAATGCTATCACACACCAATAATAAAATAGAAGTACTTAGTAGACCAAATTAATAACGCCATATCCAAATCTCAGTTGGTTTTAGCATCAGCTTAGACAGCGGAAGACTGGGGTTCTATCTTCAGTTGATACAATTTCTATATTATGTTACCGTTATCAAAGGCTAAAACTCAGGAATTTTAAATCGGTTAAAAATGCCTTGTTACAAATAAACATTACATATTATTCCACAACAAAACAACATTTACATTTTTAGATTGCCTTGCGCTCTGCGCATAACAACAAACGAGTTTTTTGTGACGTGGCTCATCCAACAGACTAATAAAGAAACGCGCATATAGAACCAAATAATCCGGGTTCGAGCCAAAACGATGCATTTTCAATTCAAATCTTTGAATTGTTGTAATTTGTTTAGTACCATATTCACAAAGATTGCGTTTCATTTTTTTAAAGAAACTATATTTTCACATCATGTGTGCGGCGTGATCTAGTTATGAACATGGCCATTGTAAATCATACTGCCATACTTAAGCATTGCTTTTCATCGAATATATATAGTATGATTTTGCTATGTACGTGTTCTCATTGGGCTCATCTTAGCGAAATTAATATTATCCTGTTAATTGAAGCAAAACCTTGCACACATAACTCAATATGTCTTATACTGTTACCGTGGTCTATAACAAACACGTATTATAGGCCTATGCATTGTGTGGTGTTCTGCATTAGTTAAACAATTTCACTCATGGGCCCATGGCCAATGAAATCGTTTTTTCGAACATAAATAACCCCCCTGTCACTCAAAAAGTAGTATCGCCAGAGTGCGCCATTTGCTGGGGCCGAAAAGGCCTAAAATAGCTGCAAAACATGCATTCGAATATCAGTAGTTTAGCGGCAACTACATATGCGATTTTGATATTTTTTTTTTTATTTAGAAGATAAATGTTGAAATTAGGACTTATGTTTTGTACTTTTTCCATTAAAATTTTTGTAATTTTTTTATAAAGCTCTAAAGTGAAGGTAAATTTTCAAAATATTGACCAAGTTCGCAATTTTTTATAAGACCATATTATATACAATTTCAAAAATCAACAAAACATAAGTCCTAGTAAATTTTATCGTGAAAAGAGTAAAAAAAAAGTTATGCCAATATGATAGTTGTGGGTCGAGTTCTAACTGAAATGCTGGGACACTGCATCGCACCGATATTATAGCTAGTCCTGTGCAACCTTAACTTCCAGATTTAAAACTATTTTTTCAATGTCATGATTGGTAATGAATGATGGTAGATAAAAGTGGGAGTTTGGGGCTTGCCCCCAGAAATTTTTTATTTCACAGATTTCTTTGGTGAGCCTTAGACATTTTTGAGGGACAATAAAGAAATTCTACAAAATAACCCATAAGTTAACACTTCAGTAAACTACAGTTGCCTAGGTACCCGATTCATTAAAAAAAGGTGGGTATAAAGTATACCCACGAAAATAGATGGGTATACTGTGAATATCTGCACTCCATTACAAATTATGCACTGCATGCTACTCTTTCAAATTTGAGTGGTCAAAATAAGGGTGCAGCCACTACTCGAGGGCAGACTATAATCAAATAAATACGAAAACAAAACAAAAACTGGACAGGTAGGGTACCTCCACCATCTACCTCCAAAATATATTTTGTGTTACCTGAGAATCGGACCTATCTATTTGACAATTGGCCTGAATATCCAACCTGACCCGAAATGTTGGGTACCCCTCAGCAGGGATGCCCAACGATATGAAAATCCATTATCTATATGGAAAAAAAATATGGCCAAACGATATTGATATATATCGATATTTTCCCTCCAATTTTTAAATATAGTTTCCATGGCAGTTCCCCCAACATGTGCATCTTCCCATTGCCACGCCCACTGTATGACACCAGTTCGAACCGTGCCGTGCTTAGCCGCACCGGGCCGCAACCGTGCCGTGCCGAGTGCACTCTAGGCAGCAGACGACGCGATGTCGACTGGATAGTGCAGAATTACTCGAAGCCGAAGCTACAAAAAACCAAATATTTTTATTTTTATGCCTTTATAACGCAATTATGGTACTTTGAAATATTGCGATGTAGAAAACAAATATCGATATCAAAATTAATTGTGTGTATCGATATATATCGATATCGATGGGCAACCTTACCGTACACCACAAGCTGTCAATGCTACATGAGAGGGTTGACAATCATAAATACAGTAAACTTTTATTGTTTCATGTATTAAAAAAACAAGGGATATGTCTAAAAGTAACATAATATCCATTTACCAAGTGTTGATATGATATTATCAATTATTATAATAAATATAAAATAAATTGTATTTAGAGTCTACTCACTCAGTTATATAACGGATTTTCAGTGGGGGACAGTAAATCAACGCAACCAAGCCAACCCTGTAGGCCCCGACGCAATCGACGAGTGAGCGGTAACCAACCAAAGATCAATATTTTAATAGGAAATATAGCAATCAGTGGTATGGACTGTGTGAACACCCGCGGATCAACGCCAGAATCAACAAGGCCGATTCAGAACAACTCTGAATTTATTATGTGCTTCGTTACTAGGACGGCTAAAAAGTCACCGTTTACAAACTCCTAAGACATGAACTTCTGGACTTAAGTCCAAATCAAAAGTTAAAAAACTTTTGACTTTGGCGGGAATCGAACCCTGGACCTTCTGCATTGGAAGCAGATACGCTAACCACAAGACCAACGAGCCACACAATTGTTGCTGGTCTGATGATTACCAGATTACCTTTGTAAAGTATGTATTGAATAATAGCTAGTGTGTAAAATGCCATTACTAGAGGTGTGCGTTTTTGGTGTTATTTAATTAAATAAAACCGAAATTACACCGGTGAATAGTAATAAATCCATAAAACGCCGCCGAGTGGTAAAAACACAAAATTCATACTAATTTGTTAAATAAAACCATATTTTGCCATTTGCTTAAAAAAAAACACAGTTAATTCTATTCTTAGTCACTATTCACTACAAACTTGTTGATAAAAACAAGCTATAACGAAAACAATACTTGCAATTGAAAAAAAAAATGATTTTCTTCTGATAAAATAGTGCTAGCTAAGTGTTTCCACTTTTTTAATGGCTGCAGGAGCAATCACAAGGTGGTATATATGTGAGATAAAAACTGTGGTGACTTATTTACATTTCCTATGGATTTTAAGTTTTATATGATTGATTATATCACTGTTTTGCGATGCAAAAATACAATAAAAACATATAACACAACTTTTTACAATTTCCAAAACGCTTTTTAGGAAAAAATAAAACTACTTAAATACACCTCTAGCCATTACATTCAATGTATATAAACAAAGAAAAGGTTGATTTCAACATAAATCTATTACACTTAATAAATATCTAGATCAAACCAGTTAATCCTGTCAAATAAGATCGTATATTGACGTTTGAGGAAAAAATTGCGATGTCGCTGAATTTTTGCAGAGACCTTCCTTTTTTTCCTTTTTTAAGCCTTTGGACTTATGTGCGACATAAAACTAGATCTAGACGCATCCCCATTGAGGTTGAGTTTAATGGTAATAAAGCAAACAGCAGCGCCACTTGCAGCCAGTTGTTTTCAGACTTTTTTAAAACTACATTCCAACAGCCCATCCCGAAAGATCAACCCCTGCCACCATTTCCTGACGTATATTCGGAGAGTTTATGCCACTTCAAGATATCACGTCGAGAGGTCGAAGAGTGCTTGAAGAATTTGAAAACAGGAAAATCTCCCGGACCTGATAAGATCCCACTGAATGTAATTAAACATTGTAGACGTTCGCTTGCTGAGCCTCTCACAATGATATTCAATGCTTCTATAAATAGTGGAGTCTTCCCCACTAGATGGAAGCATGGAATAATAACACCTGTTCATAAAAAGGGAAGTAAGCACAATGTTACAAATTAGAGACCAATTTCATTACTCTCTACATTTTCCAAAGTTTTTGAGAGAATAATTCATAATCGGCTCTACTGTGATGTATGAACATTTGAACTACCCGCCTAGAGCACTGCAGTGTAGTGGAGCTCTGTGTCGTGGGATCTGAGGGGCGGTGGGTTAGTAGTTGCTGTCTTCCCCGTCTTGACTTGCAAGGAGCGATGTCATGTAGCCTAGCATCCTAGTGATTGTAATTGTATCTATTTCTAATAAGGTACTGTTAATCTTATATCTAAATATCGAGTGATGATTCATATGGCGCCCTCATAACATATACATAACACTGGCGACGAGGATGGGATATGCAAAGTAAGTACCATCTCGGAAATCTGAAGGCCCTAGGCCAACGCAAACAGTAGGCCTAGGCTAGGCAAAAACGCGCCAAGCATGGCGTCCGTCGGGAAAATCGACGAATTCAACCCAGAAATCGACAACTGGGAGGAATATATGGAGAGGGTGGAATTCTACTTCATTGCCAACAACATTGAAGAAGAGTCCAGGAAGCTGGCAGTGCTTCTGAGTGTTGTAGGACAACGCGCCTATACACTAATCAGGTCGGTCGTGGCGCCTAGAAGGCCTAACGAATTGACATTGGCACTATTATCGACGGCAATAAAGAACCATCTTCACCCAAAACCCTCCGAAATAGTGATGAGATTTAACTTCCATCGCAGAACCCAGAAGAGAGGGGAAACAATCGCGCAGTATGTGTCAGAACTCAGAAAACTAACAGAAAACTGTAACTTTACAGCAGATTTGAACACTAGACTACGAGATCAGTTAGTTGTAGGCATTTGCAACGAAGCCTTACAACGTAGGCTATTGGAAATGAGTGATCTAACATTTGAAAAAGCCCTACAAATGGCTGTAGCAGCGGAGGCAGCAGACAACAACATGACGGCAATGAGAGCTCCAGCCAACAATGGAGTTAGCAAGGAGATCAACACCCTTTCATACAAGAAGGGCAAGGATGTCCATCACAACAAGGTACCACAGAAGGGAACGTGCTATCAGTGCGGTTATGATCATCAAGGACAATCATGCAAGTTTGCTAACGAAACTTGTCATTTTTGCAAAAGGGTGGGACACCTTGAGCGAGTTTGTTTAACAAAACAGAATCAAGACAAACAGTCAAAGAAAAACAAAAACCAAGTCGGCAAGACTTCCAAACAAAACGCAGGGAAGGGGATTCAAAGTACACATGCAATTGAACTACAACAGTCAGAACAGCTGTACGAAATCAACCAGGTAGGCCAATGTTTTAAGGTAACATCATCTATAGACAAGCCTAGCCTAGCACTAAAATTAAATGGTTGCATGCATACAATGGAAGTAGACTCTGGATCTGCATGTTCAATAATCAATGACATAACTTTTAACCAGTTATTGTCACAGTCAGTTATGCCTACACCAAGCATTAAACAGACAGGCATAGGACTAAAACATGGTCACAAGAAATGCTGTCGGTGGTTGGTGAAGCCATAATAGATGTAGTGCATCAAGGGAAAAGTCATAAATTACCACTGGTGGTTGTAAAAGGGGCGGGAAGCAGTCTCATAAGCCGCAACTGGTTTAATGCCCTGGGAATCTCCATCAGTGGCATAAACAAAGTTGACACACAGAGGCCTAGACCTAAATGGGAAGAAGAATTCAGCTCCGTGTTCAACGACGAACTAGGCTCCTACACTGGTCCCGAAATCGCTGTACCATTGAAGGAAAATACTACGCCTAAATTCTTACGAGCACGACCAGTACCTTTTCCACTGCAAAACAAGGTTAATAAGGAACTGGACAGGTTGACTGAAATCGGGGTTATAGAACCGGTGATCCATTCGGAATGGCATCACCGATTGTGGCAGTTTTGAAAAAAGAACAAAACTTTAAGGATTTGTTGTGACTACCGAAGCACAGTAAATCCAGCGCTAGTAAACAGACATTTATCCATTGCCCACAACGAGCAATATCCTGGCTACGATTGCCGGTGGTGTGAAGTTCTCCAAGCTGGACCTTGCACAAGCATATCAACAAATGTCTGTAAACGAGACAGCAGGCCTTGTATTGACAATCAACACCTTAAAGGGGTTATTTAAAATGAAGAGGTTACCGTACGGGGTATCGAGCGCACCTGCGATTTTTCAACGCGAAATGGAAAAATTGTTAGCAGGCATACCAGGTGTGGCGGTATTTCTCGACGATATCCTGGTATCGGGGGAAAACGCAAGAAGAACACGACGAGCGGTTGAGGGAAGTCTTGAAGCGGATTGACTCTAAGGGGCTGCGCTTGCAAAGATCAAAATGCCAATTTGACCTTGAACAAGTACAATTTCTTGGGTTTCTAATTGACAGCACTGGGGTTAGGCCAACACAAGACAAGGTGAATGCTATCGTACAAGCACCGAACCCAAACTAACAAGTCAGAACTTCGAGCGTTCCTCGGGTTATACAACTTCTACAACAAGTTCGTGAAGAACCGAGCATGTCTTCTGGAAACCACTTCACAGACTGCTAGACGATGCCAGCTCTTGGAAGTGGGAAGAACAAGAGGAAAACGCTTTCCTAGAAGCTAAAAGAGATTACAATCAGCTGATGTATTAACTCATTATGATGAAGACAAGCCAATCGAGCTAACATGTGATGCATCTCCGGTGGGAATCGGAGCAGTCTTGTCTCATGTCAACAATCAAGATCAAGGAAAACCAATTGCATTTGCGTCAAGAACACTGACAAGTACAGAGCGTAACTATTCTCAAACAGATCGAGAGGCGTTAAGCATAATCTATGGCGTAAAACACTATCATCAATACTTGTATGGTCGCAAATTCAGGATTGTAACAGATCACCAACCACTCTTGGGATTGTTCAACCCTGGGAAATCAATTCCACAGATAATTTCACCAAGAATGCTACGGTGGAGCATTCTACTGTCCGCTTATGAGTACGAACTTGTTTATCGCCCGGGTAAACAAATAGGTAACGCCGACGGACTAAGCCGGTTACCGGTACAACACCCGGATACCGAAACTCCAGCACCAATTGAAGTACTGTTTTTGGAAGCATTGGACAAACCACCGATCACAGCGGTCGAGATAGAAAAGGTATCCAAGCAAGATCGGTGATGAGCAAGGTCATTGAATGCGTACTTACAAAATGGACGCATGACCTCAACAAGGACAATTTCACAGCATACTTCAGGCGACGTCAAGAATTATCGATTCATCTTGGGTGTTTGCTGTGGGGAACGAGAGTCGTTATACCAGAAGAACTACGTGAACGGGTTTTGAAATTGTTGCATGTGGCTCATCCAGGCATTGTGGTCATGAAAAAACTTTCTCGCGCATATGTATGGTGGCCGGGAATCGACAACGACATTGAAAACTATGTCAAGAGATGCAACAATTGTCAAATACAACGACATGAAACCAGCTAAAGCACCTCCATGTCCTTGGAAATGGCCGACAAATCCTTGGTCGAGACTACACGTCGACTTCATGGGTCCATTCATGGGGAACACTTTTCTCATTTTGGTAGACGCCTACTCCAAGTGGACAGAAGTGGTTATAATGAAAAACTTAACATCATTAGCAGTAATAAATCATCTACGAAGAATCTTCGCAACGCACGGGCTACCAGACAAATTGGTTTCCGATAATGGAACGGCGTTTGTCTCGGCTGAAATGAAGGAATTTCTAAGAAGTAATGGTATTACGCATGTTGCCGTACCACCATTCCATCCTGCATCAAATGGACAAGCTGAAAGAACTGTTCAGACGGTGAAGGAAGCCCTCAAGAAGATGAACAAAGGGAACATTCAAGTCATGGTCTCAAGATTCTTGCTACATCAACATAACACTCCGAGCACGGTGACCAACAAGAGTCCTGCTGAACTTCTAATGGGTCGGCGTATCCGGACAGCCTTGGATCTTTTGAAACCAGACTTGAGCAAGAAGATGCGCCAACGTCAGGAGGAAGAATGGGAACGCCAGAAGCTACCTGAGCGAACTTTTGAAGAAGGTGCAGCAGTGTTCGTGCGGAACTATGCCGATGGAAACAAGTGGATGCCAGCAACTGTCACCAACGTCGGCGGCCCACGAACATTCGAAACGCAACTAGATGATGGACGGACCTGGAAACGACACCTAGACCAAATGAGGGGGCGAGACTCGCGGTCGACAGAAGACTATGAAGAGGCAGTGAACCAACCTGATTCTCCTTCAGAACCATCCCTAGTAGGAAGGGCTAATGAAACCTCTGCCACTCCATGTCATTCTCCCCTGCAAAGGGTATCCTCACGTCCTCGTGCTAGACCTGCCTATCTGAAAGACTTTGTTACTGATTAAATCATGTATCTTTAAAAACGCTAATTGATAAATTTAATTCAAATCATACTTGTAAAAAAAATCCCAGAAGGGAGGGGTGTGATGTATGAACATTTGAACTACCCGCCTAGAGCACTGCAGTGTAGTGGAGCTCTGTGTCGTGGGATCTGAGGGGCGGTGGGTTAGTAGTTGCTGTCTTCCCCGTCTTGACTTGCAAGGAGCGATGTCATGTAGCCTAGCATCCTAGTGATTGTAATTGTATCTATTTCTAATAAGGTACTGTTAATCTTATATCTAAATATCGAGTGATGATTCATATGGCGCCCTCATAACATATACATAACATCTACAATCATCTTAAAGGGGTATTTAACCGCTAAACTCAAAAAATATATTTCATTCAGGCTAACTAGTAATGAATTTAGCAACTAACAGAAAAATTATTGGGGCCACCATGACCTCCCAAAAAATTGTCAAACATGACATTTTTCGAGCTAGGTCCCATCGGCAAAAATCTCCCATAAGAAATAACATGGGGACGATCTTTATGCCCCGTGACCTTGGAGGATTTTGATCCAAAAAAATATTGGCCATTATTGACGTACTCGACAGCCTTTTCTGTAAATTCTCTATATTTTGTTTTGTAATTTGGGCAAGTAGTTCGGTCAAAATATGCTGATTACCAAGATGGGGTGTGATTTTGGAATGCATATTTTTGCGTGTTTGAGGGTATATTTGGGCACAGTTTCAAGACACGATGTTATAAAGGGGCATTTTAGATTGGTACTATGCTATATCTATGTGGACCAAAAAAGTAGCAGGTTAAAGCCGATTTAGGAAATTTTCCAAAACATCAATTTTCGCCAATTTCTGGATAAAAAAATTAAAAAATTCGTGTTAAATCACAGTTACAAGATATAATTTTTTAAACGGTCATTTAAGTGTAGTATTGTGCTATAGATCACGTGGTAAAAAATAATTTTTGGGGTTTTTAGCCCCTTTAAGAAGTACATAGTCCCCGAGCAGCACGGCTTTGTAAAGCAACGTTCCACTGTCACAAACCTTGCTTCATTTATGAGTGATATTGCTTTACACTTTAACAACAAGAGCCAAGTGGATGCGGTCTACACAGATTTCAGCAAGGCTTTTGATAGCGTTGACCATGCACTGCTTCTACACAAACTTAAAGGTTATGGTATTCAGGGTCAAGTTCTCTCACTGCTGGCAAACTACCTCACAGGTCGAACGCAGTGTGTTGTTATTGATAACTCAAACTCCAGTTCTGAGCATGTCACGTCTGGGGTGCCCCAGGGGTCTATCCTGGGTCCCTTAATGTTCACTATGTTTGTGAATGACATACCTGCGTGTTTTACATCGAGTAAGTGCCTTCTATACGCTGACGACTTAAAAGTGTACAAGCCCATCAACAAAGCTTATGACTGCAATGCTTTTCAGTTAGAGCTTGATAATTTTGCCAACTGGTGTAGAACATGGAGACTTTACCTCAATGTTGATAAATGTAACGTGATCACATATACTAACAAGAAGAAAAATTCTATACGTTATCAATACATCATTGAAGGTGCTGCACTAAAAATTGTTGATTCCATCAGAGACCTAGGTGTACAGATGTCTTCTGATCTTTCTTTTAATGATCACCTTAGCGTCGTTTCCAAAAAAGCACTAAGAATTCTTGGTTTTATCAAACAAAATTGTGCCGCTAACTTCTCACCCAGAACTACAAGAAAGCTGTATGTATCCTTGGTTCGACCCCACGTTGACTACGCCAGTGTTGTCTGGAATCCACATCACGTTACCAAAATTAAGCAAGTTGAACGTATTCAATACAAATTTGTAAGTTTTCTTTGTTATAAAAATAATTTAAATTTTCACCGATCACATTATGCTACACTTTGTCAACAACAATCAATTCCAACACTAGAAAGTCGTCGTAGTGCAACCGACGTAATTTTCCTTTACAAACTTCTCCATAACTTAATCGACACGGACCTAATTCAAGATATAAACTTTCATATCCCTTCAAGATTTACAAGAAATTACATACCCTTCAAAATTCCATGTGCTCGTATTGATGTTTTTAAATTTTCCCCCATTAACCGAATACAAGACACCTACAACAAATTATTAGCCATTAATCCAGAAATTGACATCAACCACATGAAACTTCAATTATTTAAAGCAGCTGTTTATGCCAGTTTACCAACATGACTCATCACTCTTGTCACCTAATCAACTTTTCACCAGTTTTGTATTTTATAACCTCATTTTTCCCCCCCTTCATTCATCTTTGGCTTTAAGCCGTTTTTATATATTCTTTTGTTATTCAATTTTTTCTTGTTTGTATTTGTTGTAACATTTTAATTTAATTTTATCGAACTTGTTCATATAGGTATTTAATCATTTGTATGTGTAACATATTTTGTATTGTTTTGAATAGTATATTTTTGAATTGTTTAGTTTTAGTTATACCTAACACTTGTGGGTTTTGATACCTGTTGTTAGAGATAAATAAATAAATAATTGGATGAGCGTAGCGAAGATTCCATTTCACGACACTGGAGAAAAAAATCCGGAATGTTTTTTTCTTTTTTTTGTATTTTTGTCTGTTTGTTAACACAATTCCGGCTAAACCGATACCCCGATTGCGATGAAATTTTATGGAGGTCTTCAAAATCTCTGAACTTAGAACTGCCACGTTTTTGAGCACAATCGGAAAATTATTTCTCATGAAAATCGCAATTTTACGATTTTTTCGATTTTTTAAAAAATTTCTTCGACTTACAACACCTACATGCTTTGTCCGATTGTAATGATTTTTTCACAGAACCTTAATTTCATGAATTGATATATTCGTGTGAAATTTGAGCGTTATCACAAAACTATTTTTTACGAAAATCGCAATTTTACGACTTTTTTCAATTTTTTCAATTTCTTTGGCTAAAAACACCTACATGCTTTATCCTATTGTAATGATTTTTCACAGAACCTAAATTTTATGAATTCATATATTCGTGTAAAATTTGTGCGCAATCGACTAATTATTTCTTATGAAAATTTCAACATTACGATTTTTTTCTTTTTTTAAATTACGGCTAATAGGGAATATTCCACTTCCGCCAAATACTGTACGAATAGATTTTTTAGAAGAAGTATTTCGTCCCGATTACAAATATGTGCTTTGTTTTTCCGTGAAATAATAATCCAGTGATTTATAGCCGTTTTAAAAGCAGCAGTTTTTTAAAGCGGCAAAAACGACTGTGACGTCAGAACTGTGTTGATCCAACGCCGTCTGGATAAACATACATTTAGACCAAAGATGTTGGAATAGTATTATAGTAGGATCGAGATATACATCAAGACGGCGGTGTTTTAAACAAAGCAGCGCCTAGCGTAGCCTACAGTAATGTAAACAGATGGCTTACATTTTACATTTAACGCCTAGCCAGAAAACGAGAAAAGTTGACATTGCAATCAAAAAACAAAACTGAAACAGTCCTAGGTCTAGGCCTAGACGTAGAAAATTATTTATAATACAAAAGTCTAGGCCAATCGTTCCTGTAGGATATAGGCATTGGTATGTGAATACTAAAATTTCTCACTTGACAAGCCCTAGGCTTAACTTGCCGACCCTAACCTGCACTTTCGTGTTCTGACACACACCCCGCTCAAAAAACTTACTTTGATGACTAATTAAAGCCTATTGTAGATAAAGAATACCATGATAGTCCTAGGCTATGCAAAAATTCAATACCAAATGCTCGTTATTCTTTATCACAATGATCTCGCGAAATCTCCTGTCACATACAAAAAAAGAAAAACAAAAGACGGTGAAAATGTACATCCTTGTGGAGTTGTTTGTGTTGAGCGGATGGGCGAGCACCGCCGTCTGTATGTAAATATGTACAAATATACGTACATTTAGTTTCCAATTGGCCTTGACTCAGCACAGTTATGACGTAGTACCGTCCAAAGATGGCGCACGCTCGTTTTTGGCACGCAAACTGGGGGTCCAATTTACTTCTCGTTTAAATTACACAAAAAACATTTTTTTAAATAAAAAAAAGTGCAGTGACTATTAAGACATGAATAAGAATTAAAATAAAATATAAAATATTAACTGGAATATTCCCTATTAAAAAAATTTAAAATTTAAGTTATTTTTTTTAAATAAAATTTAATTTTTAAAAAATCTTCGACTTAGTAATGATTTTTGGATGAGCGTAGCGAGCGTAGCGAGCGAAGCGAAGATTCCATTTCACTACACTGGAGAAAAAAATCCGGAATGTTTTTTTTTTTTTTTTTTTTTTTTGTATTTTTGTGTGTTTGTTAACACGATTCCGGCTAAACCGATACTCCGATTGAGATGAAATTTTATGGAGGCCTTCGAAATCTCTGAACTTAGAACTGCCACGTTTTTGAGCGCAATCGGGAAATTTTTTCTCATAAAAAACGCAATTTTACGATTTTTTTCGATTTTTAAAAAAATTCTTCGACTTATAACACTTACATGCTTTATCCGATTGTAATGATTTTTTAACAGAACCTTAATTTTATGAATTAAGATATTCGTGTGAAATTTAAGCACAATCGAAAAATTATTTCTCATGAAAATCGAAATTTTACGGGGTTTTTCTTTTTGGATGAGCGTAGCGAGCGAAGCGAAGATTCCATTTCACTACACTGGAGAAAAAAATCCGGAATGTTTTTTTTTTTTTTTTTCTTTCTTTTTTTTTTTTGTATTTTTGTGTGTCTGTGAACACGATTCCGGCTAAACCAATACTCCAATTACGATGAAATTTTATGGAGGTCTATGAAATCTCTGAACGAAAAACTGCACGGGGGGAAAAATTGATTGAAAAATTATTTCTCATGAAAATTCAATTTACGATTTTCATCGATTTTTTAAAAGATTCTTCGACTTATAACACCTACATGCTTTATCCGATCTTAATGATTTTTGCACAGAACCTTTATTTTATGAATTAAGATATTCTTGTGAAATTTGAGCCCAATTGAAAAAATATTTAACATAAAATCGAAATTTTACGGGTTTTTTCTTTTTTTAAACAATTCTTTGACTTATAACTCCTACATGCTTTATCCGATTGTAATGATTTTTTCGCAGAACCTTAATTTTATGAATTAATATATTAGTATTAAATTTGAGCGCAATCGAGAAATTATTTCTTATAAAAATCGCAATTTTACGATTTTTTTAAAACAATTACGATGAATAAATTAAAAAATTGAAGTTTTTTTTTTTTTTTTTAATTTTATTTTAAAAAAATCAACTTCGTTATGATTTTTCCGCAGAACAACAGAAAATTCGAATAACACATGGCAGCTCAATGCACCAATTACGCTCATCCAACAACGCGGCGGGACTTAAGCGTTTTCCTAGTTTAAAACAATTCTTTGACATATAACACCTACATGCTTTATCCTATTGTAATGATTTTTTTATAGAACCTTAATTTTATGAATTAATATACTCGTGTAAAATTTGAGCGCAATCAAATAATAATTTCTTATGAAAATTGCAATTTTACGATTTTTTTCTTTTTTTAAAATTACGTAAAAATTACGATTTATTAAAAAAATTAAGTTAATTTTTAATTTAATTTAATTTAATTTAAAAAAAATCTTCGACTAAGTAATGATTTTTTCACAGAACAACAGAAAATCCGCGTAACACAATGCAGCTCAATGCACCAATTACGCTCATCCAACAACGCTGCGGGACTTAAGCGTTTTCCTAGTACTTATTAACATACTAAAACTCCCCTACAATCGGATCGGAGCTTCGGCCGCCATATTGGAAAATGGCGGCCAAAAGGTGTTTGTTATCGAATATCTCCAAATTGGTTTGAGATAGACAAAATATCTCAATGGCGAAAATATATCCCATTTCATTCCCTACAAAACAGGTGTCTTCTATAGTTTTGGTGGGGGCAAAGGTTACGTCACAAAATCGTGGTTTATATGTTGCTCATTGGAGTACCAGCTTATTTCAAAATTTTCACGCCTAGCATCAAACAATGCCCGGTAAATCCGTTAGAAATCGATTTAAATACAAAAGGACTTTTGTACGGGGTTCATGAAAGCTTCCACAGTATTATATACACAGTATATTAATAAATCAGGTCTGCAAAATCGAATTTTGCATTTAGACCCTACCCACAATTTTGGTTTTTCCATTGTTGGCATTTCCTCAAAAATGCCCTTTTTGACTGTCCATTATTAAGCACTAAATAGCATTGGAGGAAAAATTCTTCCTACGCACATTGAAATGACTCAAATAATGATCCGATTACAACCAAAGTTTAAATCCAATATGGCTGCTAATTCCTAATATCCACAGCATCAAAGTGAATTATGTAACAAAAAGAGTGTAAAATCAGCACGAAAACAGTATTCATATTGTGAATAGTATTAGGAATTAGCAGCCATGTTGGATTTAAACTTTGGTTGTAATCGGATCATTATTTAAGTCATTTCAATGTGCGTAGAAAGAATTTTTCCTTCAATGCTATTTAGTGCTTAATAATGGCTAGTAAAATATGGCATTTTTTAGGAAATGCCAACGATGGAAAAACCTAAATTCCGGGTAAATGCAAAATCCGATTTCGCAGAACTGATTTTTTAAAATACCTACTAATGGAAGCTTTCATGAACCCCGTACAAAAGTCCTTAACCTTTTGTATTTAAATCGATTTCTTACGGATTTACCGGGCATTGTTTGATGCTGGGCGTGAAAATTTGGAAATTAGCTGGTACTCCAATAAGCAACATATAAACCACGATTTTGTGACGTAACCTTTGTCCCTACCAAAACTATAGAAGACACCTCTTTTGTAGGGAATTAAATTGGGAATATTTTTGCCATTGAGAATTTTGTCTATCTCAAACAAATTTGGAGATATTCGATAACAAACACTTTTTGGCCGCCATTTTCCAATATGGCGGCCGAAGCTCCAGTCAGATTGTAGGGGAGTTTTAGTATGTTGATAAGTATCCTTTAAGGAAGGTCTCTGCAAAAATTCAGCGACATCGCAATTTTTTCCTCCAAAAATTCTTATTTGACAGGATTAAGTAAAATTATGACAATAACTTTTGGCTTTCACTTGAAAAATACCTAGGAAAGGTTATTCTAGCAAGTCTGGCTCTCTCTTCAGGGGTTTTCTTTACTTTCTTTGCTTTCTTCTTGGTATCTGCCTTCTTCTTGGTCTTTGAGGGCAACTCTAGCAATGCCTGGAAAAGAATAGAGGGGCTCATGTAAATAAAGCGCTAATTATTTCACATTTAAGTCAGCCACATTCAATTGAACTGGTTACAAAAATTGTATCTTCGAATTTGAAAAACCTTTAACAATTGGGCTTTGCGCGCAAAGCTTTTCGCAGGTCGCGCCATAGTAGTACGACCCTAAATACTATGGATCATCAATACCAGTAGGATGTGAGTAGGCTTGAGTTTATCTGAGGTCCTTGGACTTAACCGCGTAGTTCTTTGGGACACGGCCGTGTGAATAATTGTAATTTCCATCTAGATGCCTCACGTTCTGGTCTCGTACTAAGTTGGTGCTACGAGCGTGAGAAAGAGATAGTGCAAAGTCCGATACTAAGTTGGTGCTACGAGCGTGAGAAAGTGATAGTGTAAAGTCCAATACTAAGTTAGTGCTACGAGCGTGAGAAAGTGATAGTGCAAAGTCCAATACTAAGTTGGTGCTACGAGCGTGAGAAAGTGACAGTGCAAAGTCCAATTGATCCAACAAAGCGTTAACATTCTATTATTTTATTCCGGTCCACTGATATGTATATATACATGGCACATACTCTTGTCCAAGTGAATCTGGTGAAAATATTGCTATGCTGGCTCAGTTTCCAGCAATGTAAGCTTCCAACAACAAACATTGTATAATATGTGTATAACATCAGTATAATATGATGTTACCAAGAGATGTGAGATGCACAGTTTTGTTTTGTCTTAGTGGCATGAGTTTCATTGACAATGAGGTGGTTCGATGCTGGGCACCGCACTTGCAGGTCATGGCGGTTGTATCCGTAACCCTCGATCACAATGTTGGTGGTTAGATTTACATGCCAACAAACATTGAGATTTAGAATTTGCCCCCTCAACCATTGTACTCGCCCCCCAGACGTCCCCACTACCCTTATGAGCGTCGCCCCTGAGTGTGATGTAGGCATTGGATTACAAATTAAATACTAGATGACACAAATACATGAATATTGAATAGATAGTAGGTAGGGGCCAATTTGTTAATTTAATTAATATATTTATTTATTTTAAATAAAGTAACGGGCTATTTCACACTCTCAGATCTCACCACTATAAAATATTGAACCACTTATCTTCCCCGTTTTGGACATGGTAACATTTTGAAAGCCTTGCATTTTTGTATTTAAGCCTCCTCTCTCTTTAGGCCTACTCTTTATCTAATCATTGGACGAATGTCAATCAAACTCTTTTTCATTGGTTAAAATTTTACCCACTGCATTGTTGTTGGATGGAAGATAAGGTTTAATTAAACTTTAAAGTGAGCCTCAATCCCGTCTTGTATCAATCAATCAATCTCCCTAGTAGTTCCAGCCTAATGCAGCACTTCATTGATTAATGACTTACAGCCCCTAGTGCAGGGTCGGCACCTGCGGCTCCGGAGTCGGTCTAGCCTGGCTTCATAGTTTTGTTTAGGTTTGATTGATTGGATATTGCTTAACGTCTCATATTTATGCAACTAGGCTAATCGAGACGAAGGGAGGGACGTAAGGGATGACGCGGGGGGACAAGGGGTGGACAGGCCTGTGCTGGTCAGAACCAGCCACAAGCATGTGGGGAGGGCAGGGGTTCCCCCACGTCGTGGTCGTCTCCGTCTGTGTCATCATCCGTCCGTGTTGTCATTGTCGTCGCCGTCGGGGAGGTAGTCAAAGGGAAGGGGAAAGTTCCCCGACGACGACCCAGAGCTCGCACATTAGTTTCAGGGAGATAAACTCCCCTAATCACGGGCCAAACCACGAGAAGGTTGCGAGTTGGAATTTAGATAGTATCTAAATGCAAAGTCAACTTTAAGTCAACCTGTGCAGCTGTCAACATCAGCGAAGTAAAGAAACGCGAAATATCCGATGAAAATTGTTCAACAGTGATTGGACTGACAAATTCGGTGTTATTGATTGTAAAATGTAGAAGTTTTCCACTTTGTGTATTATGTGAAGTTTACTTCCAGTAAAAAAGTATCATTGAGAGACATTGTTTGAAGAGTCATAGAAAAGTTTTTCCATTAAATATACTGTGCTGAACGGCGGAAGAAGCCAAGACTGTGCAGGTTCTACCTGTTGTGTGTACACGTGTTATAAAGCATTTGTATTAACATTAACCAGGTATAAAGTTTAAACTATCCACATATCCTACCAACCACATTTTCAAATTATAGTGTCAAAAATACAACCACAAAATTAGCATTGCTTGAACAGCTCACTACCTACACATAAAAATTAAAAGATATTGTTATGTGGTAAATTTGTACCTTATAAAAATTTAACTTACATTATGATGTAATTATTTTTCGATTATCCTACCACGGCTCCCACTAACAATCACTTTTAAATTTTGTATAAAATTGGCTCCTAAGACAAAAAAGTTTACCGGCCCCTGCCCTAGTGTTTAATAATAATATAATATGTTGTTATAATTCACTGAACATTTTTGATGAAATCAGTTAAATTTCTGGAAAAAGTTGAAGTTGAAGGTCATTATCATTTCCCCATCTATTCTTTTATTAACACAGTCCTGTTAATATTTTTACATAAACGTTATTTACTCTTATGTTTTATTGCACTTATAATTTTGAAATATTTATTTATTGTTCATCACTATATATAATTATTTGTTAATTTGTAGGTAGGAATAATGTAATTTAAATTTTTACTTTATTTATGTTACCTATTAGCCTATATTGTCTATGTAAAATGGTACTTGTGCTGTACGGAAACTCTTATATTAATAAATAAATAAATAAATAAATAAATAAATAAATAAAAATTTCATGTAAGAAAAAATGTTAACTGTTTGTAGTGTAGCCTACCGTGTGCTAGGTATCTTGTGCTTAATACATTTTTGTAGGTGGGGCCAATATAGACCCAAGTCCCACCTGACACTGTTCAATTTTGAAATAGAAATGATTTAATTCCCATGCTTTGTGAGATAATAAACTAAGAGTAGGCCTAGTGTTGTTCCCTCAATTCTAGGTGATCACACATGGTCCGAGTTTACGACTTTTTGCAGTTTCCAGTATAATTAACGAGTGAGCACAGCGAACAAAGTCTATTGTACATCATTTGAACACAATATTAAAAATAAATGTGAGAGTGACAGATAGAGCATCTGCCCCATAGTACGTGAGTACCTGTCACCCTCTCACAATATATAATGAAATATAAAAACAACGCAAGTCGAACGGTACAAGATCTGTTTTTTGAGAGTGAGCGAGTTTGCTGCAGAACGGCTAAACAGGTAGAGCTGAAATTTCAAACAGACATCCGGTGCAAGACTTTAGCATGCAGTTAACACCAAGAGCCAAATCTGTAACTATTTAAAATTACAATAAATAATATATTGAAAAAAGGCTGAGAATGTAGGCTAACATTTAATTTAACGACAATGTTTTTTGTTTATGAACATATCATTCATTTTCAAACTATGTTCGCATGCCGTGACCAAGATGTATCGAATGTTGCCGTTCACAGTTACCCAAAATTTCACTTGGAGATTAAGGAAACCTTGCAATCATTACTCGTATTTTGTACTGGCTATGTTTTCCATAGTATTGCATGCATTTCAAAACATATTCTATAATTTTCCCGAAATAATAAAATAATCAAAAAATAACCTAATCTATCCCGACCGTTCTTTGAACCCGATTATCTAACATTCCAGGTATAAAGGCGCCTTAGCCAAGTAGACTAGGAAAACGCCAAAGTCGTTGTTAGACGAGTGAGCGAGTCATGTGTTGAGTACCCGGGAACATTTGCATTTAAGTTGATTGATATTATATAAGGTATTTATAAACGATAGGGTTTTGAGTTTAGTTGGTATAAGGGCGCGATTATGCGCCACTCTAGCCTATGATCGGCTAGGGAGGCCTTAGGTAGGGGGAAGAAATGGAATGTTCCCAGGTACTCAACACATGGCTCACTCACTCGTCTTACGACTTTGGCGATTTCCTAAATACTGCGAAATCTTTTAAGGTCTTCTTCATTAAATGTCAGGTTTGGATTGGATAAGAATGGACAGGTTGGGAAGAATACAGAACATAAAGCTCAGCCTGAAGGACAACAACACTTCACCTGCTGATGATGACTGCAGCTAATTTAAAGTTTCTCGATTTGGTTAGTCGAGAAACACGCCCGTAGGTGGCATTGTTAATATTTAATATAATTCAGAAATGTAATACATCAATCTTGACCGGGGTTTAAACCCGGGTCTCCCACGTCCCACATGACTTTTTAACCCTTTCACTACCAGATTAAATTTTTCAAAATTAGGTTATTTTAATCAATTATTTCAAAATACTAATTTTTTTAAATGATTTTTGGTGTTTTTCAAAAAAAAAATTCGTGTTTTTTAAGGAATTTTGGCAAATTTTGGATTTTGAAAAGCTTAATTTAAAGTAAATATGTAAATTTGATGTACATTCCTAAAACAAGTTTTTTTCTGATTTGTTTGCATATCTTACATTTTTTGTATCTCAAATGGTAGCAATACTAGAAAGTAGAAATATAATACTTTTCCGGGAAAAAGCAAAATTCTCCCATTTTTAGCCTTTTTTGCAGATGTGTATTTTAGATTTTCTTTAAAAAAAGGCACTTTTTGTGTAATCGGGATGGGAAAAAAGTATTCATTTTTAATGCTTGGAAAAAAAATGAAAAAATAGGGCTAGGGGTCAAATTGAAAAAACTTTCTTTTACTCGGATATAAATTTTGGAAGTTGATGTCCACTATAATAAAGGACGCCAGTAGCGAGAGGGTTAATTTCTGAATTGTATTAAATATTTATTTTAATTTTCAAGTTGTTTGTTACCTTAATCCACGATACGTTTTGTCCTTCTGGAACTCATCAGGTGAATGGTGGACACTACAACAACTCACAACAGATAACCAAACATGCGGTAGAGCCACGCAAGGAGTAAATTCTGCATTCATGTTGCCATCATCAGCAAGGTTAGGCCTACTTCACATGCCATTCATACAGAGTCACACCATCAGCACAACCATAGGGGGCTTCCCTCCTAACTCTAGTTCTCGAGAGACAAAACATCCGTGACTCACCCCAGATCAAAATGTTTTATTAGATTCAAAGTAAGCCTGTTGTTCACACAACCCTAATAGTAATTAGTGCAGCATCAAATGGTCGTATATCGTATTCCCGTGCAACTTTTTGGTAAGAATATAGCACCATATGTCGTTATGCTCAGGAGACCTCACAGAATATGGATCGCTTTGGTGCCAGAGCGCCGCCCCCAAGTTTGACCACGCTCGGGAATATAAAACGCTCAATAACAGCCAAACGGTTGATCGGACAACAAAGAATCAAGAAACAAATTATGCTTAAAATGGATGGATTTAGGTAATAAGATAGTAATTCATTTTCGCCTCCCGCAACTGGGGGGTGCAGGAACGCCGCCCCCAAGTTTACCACGCTCGGAAATATAAAACGCCCAATAACAGCCATTGGCCAACACAAAATCAAGAGGCAAATTATGTTTAAAATGAATGAATCATGTCATAACATAATGATTTATTTTCGCCGCCCGCAACTGGGGGGTGGGGACGCTGCCCTCAAGTTTACCATGATTGGGAATATATAACGCTCAAAACAGCCAAACTCTTGATCGTACAAAAAAAGAGGCTAATTATGCCTAAAATAAATGAATCAGGTCATAAGATAATAATTTATTTCCGCCGCCCGCAACTGGGGGGTGGGGACGCCGCCCCCAGGCATTGCCATGCTTTGGAACATATAACGTTTTAACAGCCAAACGGATAATTCGACAAAAATTATGTAAGATACTGACTATGTGTCAATTTAATGGAGCAACATTTATTGCCGTCAGTGAAGAAATTAGGATGCGTAGTACTCAAGTTATGGCATAAAATTCATTCTGCAATACTTATTTTCACACACAAACAGAGGAGTAGTATTGATGGAAGTTAGATTGAAGTTGAGTTGTACAGTCACTAATACTCGATGGGAAACATGTAAAACGTAGTATTGATGCCCATTTAATTACATCTTTAGCATTACATTGTTTATTATTTACTACAATTCAGAAATTAAAAAAAAAAAAAAAAGTCTGCCCCAACCGGGAATCGAACCACGGATCTCCCGCATTCCAGACAGGCGTCTTAACCACTAGACCATCAGGACGGGTACATTTTAAGCTCTGAATTGTTGTTGCATTATACATCTGAATGGATGGAACAGTACTGCAACAAATATCTGCTGCCTTTGAACTGACCACCAAACATTAATTATAATGTCATTACCTTTATGCAGGTATGAGCGAGGGTTTATTTCTCGATTTGTTTCATTTCAAACATATCGAGAAATTACATTGTCTGTTCATGGAAGCTTTCTTTAAAAAATATCCTGAACTTGAAGCCCCTTGCAAACGTCAAGCGCAGAGTTTGAAGAAACTGTGCCAAACAGGAGACAATGATGACATCCAAAGTGTACATGCAGAATTAAATGACACCATGTCAGGTCTGAAGTTGTCGGAACTCATTCACGAATTCCATCTAGAATTTTCTTTTCGTCCCGTGTTCAAATCGCTAATTCAATACATGCAAATGTTAATAGAATTCTGTCTTTTCACAATATCAGTACGCTCTGGTGATTGGGAATTACACCTCAAAGTAATGGATACATTGACAAAATATTTCTTTGCTCGCGATAAACTTAATTACGCAAGAGTTTTTCCATTGTATTTAGCAGAGATGGCCGAGCTACCTACAAAATCACCTGAAATATACAACGATTTTATTGCTGGAAACTGGGTTGTAAATAAATCATTGTTCAGTTTTGTTCTATTATGCACAATGCAAAATGGAATTGTAGGGCTTTCACTGAATTCGAATGCACTGACTCGCTTCTTTCTAATTGCTCCCGAGTTAGATGACACGATTAGTACTAGAATCAAAGAAGATCGCAGGCGTAGTTGATCTATCAACTAATAGACACCACAATGACAATTGCTCATTTTTGAATAGACAACAATAACAAAGAAACTCTCGCTAAAACACTGAGAGACTTGCCATGTAATCCATTTCTTGGTGACTACTCAACTCATCAATATAATCACAAAAAGAGTCATGCCTATTAAAGTTCAAAACGATGTTTGCAGCAGAAACGTCAAAGGCCAAGAAAAATACATAGTTTTTGTTGATAACAGGATAACATCAAGCAACGACAATAATCTATGGTCATGAAGAGGTTAAATCTTCAAATTTGGAAAAATGCAGGAAATAAAATTGCTGTTGAAACCAAAAATGAATTACTAGTCTAGTTAAAAGAAGATCGAGCATTGTTCTTGAGGTTACTTGTTGTTGCCCGATCTAGACCTGATGTAGACCTTACGATTTCCAACAGCAAGACTTCAATGATAATGATGAAAGTGGTTCAATGCGCGTAGCTATTGTTGATGGTATGGCCGAGGTACAAGCGTTCAAGCAGACATCGGACATAACTAGATGCAGTGAACTGGCCGATAAATTTGTGAAACAGCTTGATCATAGGTACATGAATGATGTAATGCACGTCGTGTTTGTTCATTACGATGTACCAATGTCCCTAAAGTCAGCTACTCGTGATAACAGAAAATGTGGAGCTAACCCTGTGGCTTACAGGGTGGAAGATAACACTTAGGTTGGCCACATTCAGATGAAAAAACTCCTGTTGCACAATTCCACAAAAAAATAATTGACTGCTTACTTATCTGAAAACATTCTTGATCATGCAGTCCTTACGCATAACAAAGTTGTAGTGGCATGGTCAAATCAAGCAAAATCAAACATAATAGAATCAGAGAACTTAAAAAGCTCGCAAGAAGAGGCTGATACAAAGATGTTCCTTCACGCTGTTGATGCAACTGTACGAGGAGCATCCCAAGTACATATTTTCTCTCCGGGCACCGATGTATTTGTTCTTTCCGTCAGAAGATATCCCGATCTATGAAAGAACTCAGCGTGTGTCACTGGAAGAGGAATTAAAGAAATGAGTTATTCCAGTGGCTGCTATTTACAATGCACTAGGTGTAAAGAAGGCAGTGGCTCTTACAAGTTTCCATGCCTTTTCTGGAGCAGAAAACACTGGAAGCTTTGTAGGCAAGGGTAAAACAGTCGCAATTACGACTTTTAACAGTGCTTCAGATGACGTAATAACTGCCTTTGTGGACCACGGAACGACATCAGAACTTGCGAAAAGTGTTGAAAATTGTTTAAAAACGTTCACATGTATTGAAAATTGTTTAAAACCGTTCACATGTAAAATGCCCAAGAAAAAATGGTAGGTAAAAATGCACCGTGAAGGAGTCCGTCGATTCCAGATATTCGATTGTGGCTTTATCACAAAAAAAAGGATTTCAATCTGAGAAACTCTATCCCACAGAAGCAGCACTTGACCTGTCTATCAAAAGAGCCCATCTTCAAACCCTAAAATTGTCATTTGATATAATAGCAAACCCCCTCGAACATAACCCAATGAACTATGGCTGGAAGCAGGATGGAGCAACTATAATATACTATCACCACCACATTGTCACCGGCACCAGATGCAAAAATAAAAGTATTAATGTGTTGTTGTAACTAATTGCGGTAATGGGAGGTGCAAATGGAAAAATAATGAACTTTTGTGTTCTGAATTGTGTAGTTGTTCCGAGATAGAAGTCTAGAAGATGGCTGCCTGAACGCTGGTTCCTCAGATGACGAGAAAGAAGAAGATGAAGAAATCAACACAATGCAACTCTCTGCTCTGAGGTTATAGTTGAACTTGTAACTTTATATTGTGGAAACATTGTCTTCATGTCCTACTCCTATGTTATTTCCTTCGAGTTGCTAATGTCTTTTGTATTGTTCAATGTGCCATTTATACAAAACGATGAATCAGTCCACATTAATAAAGGCTTAACATTGCTTTTTAACATATGAATTAACATGAAATCCCATTGTTTTTACTTGTATTTTTCTACAATTAACTCATTGCCGATGCTGTAATAATAATTATTTTTATCAATAAAACAATAATTTTGTGACTTGTAAAATAAATTATTATCTTATAATCTTCATTCATTCATTTTAAGCATGATTTGCCTCTTGATGTTTTGTTGTCCGACCAACCGTGTTATTGGGCGTTTTATATTCCCGAGAGTGGTAAGCTTGGGGGCGGCATCCCCACCCCCCAGTTGCGGGCGGCGAAAATGAATTAGTATCTTATTACCTAAATCCATCCATTTTAAGCAAAATTTGCCTTTTGATTTTGTGTTGTCCGATCAACTGTTTGGCTGTTATTGAGCGTTTTAAATTCCCAAGCGTGGTCAAACTTGGGGGCGGCGTTCCCGCCCCCAGTCGCGGGCGGCGCTCTGGCACCAAAGCGATCCATATTTTGTGAGGTCTCCTGAGCATAACGACATATGGTGCTATATTCTTACCAAAAAGTTGCACAGAAAACCATTTGATGCCGTACTAAATGTGTAAATCAAACAATGTCTTGACTCTAGGCCTACACAAGATAGTAACTAATTAGTAATTAACCTGTCTACTTACCATCTTGTCGTTAACTAAGATTCGAGTAAGTTCTGTCACAGATTGCTCTGCCGGTTCATTAAGTTCTGACTTGGCTAGCTCTGCCGATTTATTAAGCCAATAGTTGTTGTCCACCAGTTCCTTAAGCCATTGCGATTCCAACTTGAACTTGATGAATCTGAAATCGCTGTTGGCCGCAACTGTGGCCGCCAGTTTATTTAACGGTTTGTTTGTGTTTTTCTTGTTGTTGGCAGCCAGTTCCTTAAGCCTTAGCGATTCCAACTTGTTCAATAAAGCGTTTCTGTGATTGTTGATGGTCGCCAGTCTCTTAAGCAGTTTCTTCCTTTTTTTCTCGTTGTTTGCAGCCGGTTCCTTGACAAGCGGTTTGTTTGTGTTCGTGTTTATATTGTTGTTAACCGCCAGTTCCTCAAGCCTTTGCGATACCAACTTGTTCATTAAAATGTTCCTATAATCATTGTTTGCCGCAAGTTTATTAAGCGGTTGATTAAGTTCTGACGTAGCTGGCTCTGCCGTTATTAAGTCTGAAAATCAACTTCGAAAATGTTTTTTCCCGCAGAACAACGAAAATTCGAATAACACAGGGCAGCTCAAGCACCATTACCTCATCCAACAACGCGGGGGGGATTTAAAAGTTTTTTCCAGTTTAAAACAATTCTTTGACTTAACCCTCATGCTTTTCCTTTGTAATGATTTTTTTATAAAAACCTTAAATTTTCATGAATAATATACTCGTGAAAAATTTGAGGCAATCAAATATAATTTTTTATAAAATTGCTTTTAAAAAAAACGTTTTTTTTCTTTTTTTAAAATTTACGAAAAAAATTCATTTTTTAAAAAAAATAATTTAATTTTTAATTTAATTTAATTTAATTTAAAAAAAATTTCTACTAAGTAATGGTTTTTTTCACGAACAACAAAAAACCCGCGTAACACAATGAGTCAATCCCCAAATTAAAAGCTCATCAACAACGCGGGGGGGACTTAAGCGTTTTCCTTTTTTTTCAAAAAACAGAAAATCCGCATAACACAGGGCAGCTCAATGCCCCAAATTTACGCTCATCAACAAACGCTGCGGGCTTAGCGTTTTCCTAGTACTTATTAACATACTAAAACCCCCCTACAATGGGATCAGCTCCGGCCCCCATTTTGGAAAAATGGCGGCCAAAAGGTTTTGTTATCGAATATCCCAAATTGGTTTAGATAGACAAAATTCTAAATGGGAAAATATATCCCATTTCTTTCCCCTACAAAACAGGTGTCTTCTATAGTTTTGGTGGGGGCAAAGTTACGTCAAAAAAATCGGGTTTTATGTTGCTCTTGGAGTACCGCTTATTTAAAATTTTCCCCCCCAGCAAAAAAACAATGCCCGGAAAACCCGTTAAAAACGTTTTAAATACAAAAGGACTTTTTACGGGGTTCATGAAAGCTTCCACATATTTTAAAAAATAGGTCTGAAAAACAAATTTGCATTTAGCCCCAAACCCACTTTTTTGTTTTTCCATTTTGGCATTTCTCAAAACCCCTTTTTTGACTGTCCATTATTAAGACAAAATAGCTTTGGGAGGAAAAACCCCTTCCTACGCACTTTGAAAATGACTAAAATAATGATCCGTTACAACCAAAGTTTAAAAATATGGCTGCTTTTCCAAATATCCCAGCATCAAAGTGAATTATTAACAAAAAGATGTAAAATCAGCACGAAAACATATTCATATTGTGAATAGTATTGGGAATTAGCCCCCATTTTGGTTTAAACTTTGGTTGTAATCGGATCATTATTTAAGTCTTTTTAAATGTGCGTAGAAAAAATTTTTTCCTTCAATGTTTTTATGCTTAATAAGGGACAGAAAAATTGGCTTTTTTTGAAATCCCAACAATGGAAAAACCTAAACCCGGGGTAAAGCAAAATCCGATTTTGCAGAACTGTTTTTTTAAAATACCTACTAATGGAAGCTTTCATAAAACCCCGTACAAAAGTCCAAAACCCTTTTTGTATTTAAATCATTTTTACGGTTTACCGGGCTTTGGTTTGTGCGGGGGCGTAAAAATTTTGGGAAATTAGCTGGTCCCCCAATAAGAAACTAAAAACCACGATTTTGTGACGTAACCTTTGCCCCTCCCAAACTATAAAGACCCTTTTTGTGGGGAATTAAATTGGGATTTTTTTGCCATTGAAAATTTTTGTCATCTCAAAAAATTTGGAGTATTCGATAACAAACATTTTTTTGGGCCGCCATTTTCCAATATGGCGGCCGAAGCTCCAGTCAGTTGGGGGGGTTTTAGTTTTGTAAGTATCCTTTAAAGGAAAGGGTCTCTGCAAAAATTGGGGGGACATGGAAAATTTTTTCCTCCAAAAAAATTTTTTATTTGCAGGATTAATAAATTATGACAAAATTTTTGGCTTTCATTGAAAAATACCTAGAAAGGTTTTCTAGCAAGTCGGCTCTTTCTTCGGGGGTTTTCTTTATTTTCTTTGCTTTCTTTTGGTATCTGCCTTCTTCTTGGTTTTTGGGCAACTCTAGAAATGCCTGGAAAAAAATAAGGGCTCATGTAATAAAGCGCAAATTATTTCACTTTGAGTCAGCCACTTTCAATTGAACGGTTTCAAAAATTTTTATCTTTAAATTTTAAAAAACCTTTTAACAATTGGGTTTTTGCGCGCAAAAGCTTTTCGCGGGTTGCGCCTAGATACACCCTAAATATATGGATCATCAATCCCATGGGAGGGAGTGGGCTTGATTTTTATCTGAGGTCCTTGACTTAACGCGTAGTTCTTTGGGACACGGCCGGGGGAATAATTGTCATTTCCATCTGATGCCTACTTTCTGGTCTCGTACTAATTTTTGGTGCTCAGCGTGAGAAAGTGACATCAAAGTCCAATACAAATTTTTGGTGTAAGCGTGAGAAAGTCCAGTGAAAAGCCCAAATCTAATTTGGTGTACGAGCGTGAAAAGAGTATGCAAGTCCGTACTAATTTGGTGCTAGAGCGTGAGAAAGTGATAGTGTAAATCCAATACAAAGTTAGTCTAGAGGTGAGAAATGATAGTGAAAAGCCAAATACTAATTTGGGTTTCTACGAGCGTGAGAAAGTGACCGTGCAAAGTCCAATTGATCCAACAATGCTTTAAACGTTCTTTATTTTTTCCCGGGCCCCCACTGTATGTTATATACATGGCCATACTCTTGCCCCAAGTGAATCGGGTGAAAATATTCTATGCTGGCTCAGTTTCCAAAAAAATTAAGCTTCAAAACAAACATTTTAACATGTGTATACTCAGATAATAGATGTTCCAAGAGATGTAGATGCACAGTTTTTTTTGTCTTAGGGGCATGAGTTTCTTTGGGACAATGAGGGGGTTCGATGCTGGCACCGCATTTGGCAGGTCTGGGGTTGTACCCGTAACCCTCGATCACAATGTTGGTGGTTGATTTACATGCACCAACATTGAGATTTGAATTTGCCCCTAAACCATTGTACTCGCCCCCCCAGAGTCCCCACTACCCTTATGAGCGTCGCCCCTGGTGTATGTGGCATTGGTTACAAATTAAATACTAGATGACAAAATACTAAATTTTGAAAGATAGTAGGTGGGGGCCCAAATTTTTTAATTTAATTAATATATTTATTTATTTTAAAAAAAGTAACGGGTTTTTTTTAAAAAACACTCTCAATCTCCCCTAAAAAATATTAAAAACCATTTATTTTCCCCCGTTTTGGACATGGAAAATTTTTGAAACCCTTGCATTTTTGTATTTAACCCCCTCCTCTTCTTTGGGCCTACTCTTATCTAAATTGGCAAAATGTCAATAAAACTTTTTTTCATTGGAAAAAATTTTACCCACGCATTTTTTTTTTGGATGGAAGAAAAGGGTTTAATTTAAAAATTAAAGTGAGCCTCAATCCCGTCTTGTATCAATCAATAAATCTCCCTCTAGTTCCAGCCTAATGCAGCACTTCATTGATTATGACTTACCCCCCTAGTGGGGGTCGCCCCTGGGCCCCGGAGTCGGTCTAGCCTGGTTTCATTTTTTTGTTTAGGTTTGATTGTTGGGAATTTGCTTAACTCTCATTTTTATGAAATGGGGCCAAATGGGAACAAGGGAGGGACGAAAGGGGATATCGGGGGGACGGGGGGTGGACAGGCCTGTGTGGTCAAAACCCAGCCACAAGCTGGGGGGGAGGGCGGGGTTCCCCCCACGTGTGTCTTTCCCCGTCTGTGTCATCATCCGCCGTTTTGTCTTTGTCGTCGCCGTGGGGGAGTACAAAGGGGAAGGGGAAAGTTCCCCGACGACGACCCAGAGCTCCACTTAGTTTCGGGAGATAAACTCCCCTAATCACGGGCCAAACCACGAGAAGGTTGCGAGTTGGAATTTTAGATATATTAAAATGAAAAGAAACTTTAAAAGTAAACCTGTGCAGCTGTCAACATCAGCGAGTAAAGAACGCGAAATACCGATGAAAAATTGTTCAACAGGATTGGACTGAAAAATTCGGTTTATTGATTGAAAATGTAGAAGTTTTCCATTTGTGTATTGTGAAGTTTTTTCCCAGTAAAAAAGTATCATTGAGGACTTTTTTTAAAGAGTCATAAAAAAGGTTTTTCCTTTAAATATACTGTGCTGAACGGCGGAAAACCCAAACTGTGCAGGTTCTCCCTTTTGGTTTTTACACTGTTTAAAGCTTTTGTATTAACATTAACCAGGTATAAAGTTTAAACTTTTCCACATATCTACCAACCACATTTTCAAATTATAGTGTAAAAAATAAAACCACAAATTAGCATTGCTTAAAAAGCTCACTACCTACACTACAAATTAAAAGATTTTTTATGTGGTAAATTTGTCCCTTATAAAAATTTAACTTACATTTGATGTAATTTTTTTTCGATTATCCTACCACGGCTCCCACTAAAAACACTTTTAAATTTTTAAAAAAATTGGCTCCTAAGACAAAAAAAGTTTACCGGCCCCTGCCCTAGTGTTTAATAATAATTAATATGTTGTTATAATTCCTAAACTTTTTTTGATGAAACTTTTAAATTTCGGGAAAAAAAGTTGAAGTTGAAGTCATTATCTTTTTCCCCCATCATTCTTTATTAACACAGTCTGTTAATATTTTTAAACTTTATTTACTCTTATGTTTTATTGCACTTAAAATTTTTAAAATTTTTATTTTTGTTCATCACTATATATAATTATTGTTAATTTGTAGGTGGGAAAAAATGTAATTTAAATTTTTACTTTATTTATGTACCTATTAGCCTATATTGTCTTGTAAAAGGGTACTTGTGCTGTACGGAAACTCTTATATTAATAAAAAAAATAAATAAATAAATAAAAAAAAAATAAAAATTTAATTTTTAAAAAAAAATTTTAAACTGTTTGTAGTGTAGCCTACCGTGTGCGGTATCTTGTGCTTAAATACATTTTTGTAGGGGGGGGAAATATGACCCAAATCCCACCGACACTGTTCAATTTTGAAATAAAAAATGATTTAATTCCCTGCTTTGTGAGAAAAAACTATAAGAGTGGCCTAGTGTTGTTCCCTCAATTCTAGGTGATCACCAGGGTCCGAGTTTACGACTTTTTGCCTTTTCCCGTTATTTAACAGTGAGCACAGCAAAACAAAGTCTATTGAATCATTGAGCAAAATAAAAAAATAAATGTGAGAGTGACAGATGAGCATCTCCCCCATAGTCGTGATACCTGTCCCCTCTCACAATATATAATAAAATAAAAAAACAACGCAAGTCGAAGGGTACAAGATCTTTTTTTTTGAGAGTGAGCGAGTTTGCGCAGAAGGGCTAAACGGTAGACTGAAATTAAAACGAACCGGTGCAAGACTTTAGCATCAGTTAACACAAGACCAAATTTTAAACTATTTAAAATTACAATAAATAATTATTGAAAAAGGCTGAGAATGTAGTAACATTTAATTTAACGACAATGTTTTTTTTTATGAACATTCTTTTTTTTTCAAAACTATTTTCGCTGCCGTGCCAAGATGTACAAAATGTTGCCGTTAAAGTTACCCAAATTTCATTTGGAGAAAAGGGAAAACCCTTTGCAATCTTTACTCGTATTTCGTACTGGCTGTATGTTTTTCCTAGTATTGTATGCATTTCAAAACATTTTCTATAATTTTCCAGAAATAATAAAATAATAAAAAATAACCAAACTATCCCGACCGTTTTTGAACCCGATTTTTAACATTCCGGTATAAAGGCCCCGTACCAAGTAGACTAGGAAACGCCAATCGTTGTTAGACGAGTGAGCGAGTCATGTTTTTTGAGTACCCGGGAACTTTTGCTTTTTTAAGTTGTTGTATTATATAAGGTTTTTTAAAAACGATGGGGTTTTTTTTTGAGTTTAGTTGGATAAGGGTGCGTTATGCCCCACTCTACCTATGATCGCTAGGGAGGCCTTAGGTAGGGGAAAAATGAATTTTCCCGGTACTCAACCCTGGCTCACTCACTCGTCTTACGATTTTGGCGTTTTTCCAAATACTGCAAAAATTTTTAAGGTCTTCTTCTTTAAATGTCGGGTTTTGGTTTGGATAAGAATGGACGGGTTGGGAAAAGAATCAAACATAAAGCTCAGCCTGAAGGACAAAAACATTTTCACCTGCTGAGATGACGCAGCTAATTTAAAGTTTCTCGATTGGTTAGTCGAGAAACACCCCCCGTAGGTGGCATTGTTAATATTTAATAAAAATTCAGAAATGTAATACATCAATCTTGCCCGGGGGTTTAAAAACCCGGGGTCTCCCACCCCCACATGACTTTTTAATTTTTTTTTCCACAAACCAGATTAATTTTTCAAAATTAGGTTATTTTATTAAATTTTTAAAAATACTAATTTTTTTAAAAATGTTTTTTTGGTTTTTTTAAAAAAAAAAAATTCGTGTTTTTTAAGGGAAATTTTGGAAAATTTTGGATTTTGAAAAGTTTAAATTTAAAGTAAATAGGGTAAATTTGATTATTTTCCAAAAAATTTTTTTTCTGATTTTTTCAATCTTATTTAAATTTTTTGTATTCAAATGGTACAATACTAGAAGTAGAAATATAATATTTTTCCCGGAAAAAAGAAAAATTCCCCCCTTTTTACCCTTTTTTTGCAGATGTGTATTTAGATTTTTTTTTAAAAAAAAAGGCACTTTTTGTGTAATCGGGATGGGAAAAAAAGTACATTTTTAATGTTTGGAAAAAAAATAAAAAAAAATAGGGCTGGGGCCAAAAATTGAAAAACTTTTTTTTTACTGGGATATTTTTTTGAATTTGATGTCCACTATAAAAAAAGGACGCCAGTGCGAGGGGGTTTAAATTTTCGAATTTTATTAAATATTTTTTTAAATTTTTTAAGTTTTTTGTTCCCTTTAAATCCACGATACGTTTGTCCTTTGGAACTATCAGGTGAAGGTGGAACTACAACAACTCACAACAAAAACCCAAAACAGGGTAACCCCCAAAGGAGTAAATTCCATTCATTTTGCCATCTCAGCAAGGGGTTTGGCTCTTCACATCCATTCATACAGGTCACACCATCAGACAACCATAGGGGCTTCCCCTAAATCTAGTTCTCGAGGAAAAAATCCCTACTCACCCAGATAAAAGTTTTTTTAGATTCAAAGTAAGCCTATTGTTTACACAACCCTAATGTAATTAGTGCAGCATCAAATGGCGTATATCGTTTCCCGTGCAACTTTTTGGTAAGAAAATAGCACATATGTCTTATGCCCCAGGAGACCCACGAATAGGGTCGCTTTTGGGCCCGAGGCCGCCCCCAAGTTTGACCAGCCGGGAATATAAAAACGCTCAATAACAGCCAAACGGTGATCGGGCAAAAAAAATCAAAAAACAAATTATCTTAAAAAAGGATGGATTTAGGTAATAAGATAGTAATTCATTTTCGCCCTCCCCCAACTGGGGGGTGAGGGAAAGCCGCCCCCAAGTTTACCACTCCGGAAATATAAAACGCCCAAACACCATTGGCCAAAACAAAATCCCCCCAAGAGGAAATTATGTTTAAAAATGATGAATCATTTCCTAACATAATGATTTATTTTCCCCCCGCCCGCAACTGGGGGGGGGGGGGACGCTGCCCTCAAATTTTTCCATGATTTGGGGAAAATATAAACCCCAAAACAGCCAAACTCTGATCGTACAAAAAAAGAGGCTAATTAGCCTAAAATAAAGAAACAGGTCATAAAATAATAAATTTTTTTCCCCCGCCCGCAACTGGGGGTGGGGACCCGGGCCCCCCAGGTTGCCCTGCTTTTTAAATAAACTTTTTTTCAGCCAAGGATAATTCGACAAAAATTATGTAAGATACTGACATTGTCAATTTAATGGGGCAACATTTTTGCCGTCAGTGAGGAAATTAGGATGGTAGATCAAGTTATGGCATAAAATTCATTCTGCAAACTTATTTTCACAACAAAAGAGGGAGTATTGTGGGAAATTTTGGGTTGAATTGAGTGTACGCACTAATATCGATGGGGAAAAATGTAAAACGTAGTATTGATGCCATTTAAATTTCATCTTTTTGCATTACTTGTCTATTTTTTACTACAATTCAGAAAATTTAAAAAAAAAAAAAAAAAGTCTGCCCCAACCGGAACGAACCCGGATCTCCCGCATTCCAGACAGGGTTTAACCACTAGACCCTCAGGAGGGTACATTTTTAAATTGAATTGTTTTTTGCATTATACATCTGAAAGGATGGAACAGTACTGCAACAAAAATTTTTGCCTTTGAACTGACCACCAAAAATTAATTATAAATTTTTTACCTTTATGCAGGATAGCGAGGGTTTATTTCTCGATTTGTTTTATTTCAAACATTCGGAAATTTCATTGTCTTTTTCATGGAAACTTTTTTTAAAAAAAATTTCCCGAAATTGAAGCCCCCTTTCAAAACCAAGCGCAGAGTTTAAGAAAAATGTGCCAAACAGGAGACAAAGTGAACCAAAGTGTACATGCAGAATTAAAAGACACCATTCAGGTTGAAGTTGTCGGAATCATTCCGAATTCCATCTAGAATTTTCTTTTGTCCTGTTCAAAATCGTAATTCAATACATGCAAATTTTTAATAAATTCTGTCTTTTCAAATATCAGTACGCTCTGGTGATTTGGGGAAATTTCACCCCAAAGTAATGGATACATTGACAAAATATTTCTTTGCTCCGATAAAAATTAATTACGCAAGATTTTTTTCCCTTTTATTTAGCAGAGATGGCCGAGCTACCACAAAAACACCTGAAATATCCGTTTTATTTCTGGAAACTGGGTTGTAAAAAAAATCATTGTTCAGTTTTTTTCTATGATGCCAATGCAAAATGGAATTGTAGGGCTTTCACTGAGTTTGAAAGCACTGACTCGCTTCTTTTTAATTGCTCCCCAGTTAGATGACACGTTTGTACTAGAACAAAAAAGTCCAGGCGTGTTTATCTATAACAATGACCCACAATGACAATTTTCATTTTTGAATAACAACAAAAAACAAAGAAAATCTCGCTAAAAAACCGAGAGACTTGCCATGTAATCCATTTCTTTGGGGACTACTCAAATCTCAATTTAACACAAAAAGGTCATGCCTATTAAAGTTCAAAAAGATGTTTTTCAGCAGAAACGCATAGGGCCCAAAAAAAATACATAGTTTTTTTTTGATAACGGATAACATCAAACAACGACAATAAATTTTGGTATGAAGGGTTAATTTTCAAAAATTTGGGAAAAAGCAGGAAATAAAATTGCTGTTGAAACCAAAATAATTACTAGTCAGTTAAAAGAAGATCGAGCAGTTCTTGAGGTACTTTTGTTGCCCCTTCAGACCCCGAGTAGACCTTACGATTTCCAAAAGCAAGACTTCATGATAATTGAAAGTGGGTTTTAATGCGGTATATTGTTGATGGTTTTTGGCCCAGGTACAAACGTTCAAACAGACTGGACTAAATAGATGCGGAACTGGCCGTAAATTTTGTGAAACAGCTTTATCATAGGGACAAAGAAAATGTAATGACGCGTGTTTGTTCCTTTCGATGTACCCAAGTCCCTAAAATCAGCTACTCGTGATAACAAAAATGTGAGCTAACCCCGTGGCTTACAGGGTGGAAAATAACACTTAGGTTGGCCACATTCAGATGAAAAAACTCCTGTTCACAATTCCACAAAAAAATAATTTACGCTTACTTATCTGAAAAAAATTCTTTATCATGCGTCCTTCGCATAACAAAGTTTTTGTGGGTGGTCAAAACAAGCAAAACAAAATAATAGAATCGAGAACTTAAAAAAACTCGCAAGAAAAAGGGGTGATACAAAAATTTCCCTTTACGCTGTTATGAAAATGTACGAGGAGCATCCAAGTACTAATTTTCTCCCGGCAAACCGATGTTTTTTTCTTTCCGTCAGAAAAATCCCATCTATGAAAAACTCAGCGTGTTTCCTGGGAAAAGAAATTTAAAAAAATGAGTTTTCCCGTGGCTGCTATTTACAAGCACTAGGTGTAAAGAAAGGGGTGGCTCTTACAAGTTCCATGCCTTTTCTGGAGCAGAAAACCCTGGGAAACTTGTAGGCAAGGGAAAACAGTCGCAATTACGACTTTTAACAGGCTTAGATGACGTAATCTGCCTTTTTGGGGGCCACGGAACGACATCAAACTTGCGAAAAGTGTTGAAAATTTTTTTAAAAAAAAGTTCACTTATGAAAATTGTTTTTAAAACCCTTCACATGTAAATGCCCAAGAAAAAAAGGTAGGGAAAAATGCACCGTGAAGGAGTCCGTCATTCCAGATATTTGATTGTGGCTTTATCACAAAAAAAAAGGTTTCAAACTGGAAACTCTATCCCACGAAGCAACACTTTTCCTTTCTATCAAAAAGCCCATTTCAAAACCCCAAAATTGTCATTTGATATAAAAGCAAAACCCCCCCAACATAACCCAATGAACTATGGCTGGGAAACAGGATGGACAAAATATAATATACTATCCCACCACTTTTCACCGGGAACCAATGCAAAAAAAAAAAAGTAAAGTGTTGTTGTAATAATTGCGGGAATGGGAGGTCAAATGGAAAAAAAAGAACTTTTGTGTTTTGAATTTTGTATTGTTCCGAGATAGAAGTCTAGAAGGGTGGCTGCCTGAACGCTGGTTTTCCCCAATGACGAGAAAGAAGAAGATGAAGAAAAACAAAACAATGCAACTCTCTGCCTGAGGGTTTTAGTTGAACTTGTACTTTATATTTGGAAACATTGTTTCATTCCTACTCCTATGTTTTTTCCTTCGAGTTTCTAATGTCTTTTTTATTGTTCAATGTCCTTTATAAAAACGATGAATCAGTCCACATTTTAATAAAGGGGTTTAACTTTGCTTTTTTAAAATATGAATTAAACATGAAATCCCATTGTTTTTACTTGTATTTTTTTACAATTTAACTCATTGCCCCATGCTGTAAAAATTTTTTTTTATCAATAAAACAAAAATTTTGTGATTGTAAAATAAATTATTTTCTTTTAATCTTTATTTTTCATTTTTAAACATGATTTTCCTCTTGGTTTTTTTTGTCCGACCAACCCGGGTTTTTGGGCTTTTATATTCCCGAATGGTAAGCTTGGGGCGGGATCCCCCCCCCCCCTTTTCGGGCGGAAAAAAATTAGTATCTTATTACCTAAACCATCCATTTTAAGCAAATTTGCCTCTGATTTTGTGTTGTCCGATCAATGTTTGGCTGTTATTGAGCGTTTTAAATTCCAAGCGTGGCAAATTGGGGGGGGCGTTCCCGCCCCCAGTCGCGGGGGCGCTCTGGCACCCAAGCGATCCAATTTTTTTGAGGTTCCTGAGCAAACACATAGGTGCTATATTTTACCAAAAAGTTGCACAGAAAACCATTTGATGCCGTACTAAAATGTGTAAATCAAACAATGTCTTTACTTAGGCCCACCAAAAATGTAAATAATTTAATTAACCTGTCTACTTACCCTTTGTCGTTAACTAAGATTTGAGTAAGTTCTGTCAAGATTGCTCTCCGGTTTTATTAAGTTCTTTGGGTAGTCTGCCGATTTATTTAGCCAATAGTTGTTTTCCACCGTTCCTTAAGCCTTGCGTTCCAAATTGAACTTGTGAATCTGAAATCGCTGTTGGCCCCAACTGTGGGCCGCCCTTTTTTAACGGTTTTTTGTTTTTTTTTTTGTTTGGGAGCCAGTTCCTTAAGCTTAGCGTTCCAAAATTGTTCAATAAAGCGTTTTTGTATTGTTTTATGGCGCCCCGTCTCTAAACAGTTTCTTCCCTTTTTTTTTCGTTGTTTTTCAGCCGGTTTTTCCTTTCAAGCGGTTTGTTTGTGTTCGTGTTTTTATTGTTTTAACCGCCAGTTCCTCAACCTTTGCGATACCAACTTGTTCATTAAAATTTCCCATAATCATGTTTGCCGCAATTTTTTTAAGCGGTTTATTTAAATTCTGACTTAGTGGCTCTGCCGTTTATTTAAATTTTTGACTTTTCTGCTCGCTTTCATTTAAATTTTGGGTTTGGGTGCTCTGCTGGGTTTCCCTTAAGCCACCCTTTGTTGGCCGCCAGTTCCTGAAGCTTTTGTGATTCCAACTTGATCATTAAAACGTTTTTGTGATCGTAATTGGCAGCCAGTATCTTATGCCGTTTCTTCCTCTTTTTTGTATTGTTTGCCGCCAGTTTATTAAGCGGTTGATTAAGTTCTGACGTAGCTGGCTCTGCCGGTTGATTAAATTCTGACTTTACTGGCTCTGCTGGTTCATTAAGTTCTGACTTGACTGGCTCTGCTGGTACATTAAGCCACCCCTTTTTTGGCTGCCAGTTCCTTAACTTTTTTTGTTCCCAATTGATCATTTAAAATTTTTGTGATCGAATTTCAGCCGTATCTTTCCGTTTCTTCCTCTTTTTTGTATTGTTTGCAGCCAGTTCTTTGACAAGCGGTTTGTTCGTGTACATATTGTTGTTGGCCGCCAGTCCCTCAAGCCTTTGCGATTCCAACGTGTTCATTAAAATATTTCTGTGATCGTTGTTTGCCGCCAGTTTATTAAGCGGTTGATTAAGTTCTGACTTGGTTGGCTCTGCTGGTTCATTAAGTTCTGACTTGACTGGTTCTGCTGGTTTATTAAGTTCTGACTTGGCTGGCTCTGCCGGTTCATTAAACCTCCATTTGTTGACTGCCAGTTCCTTCAGCCTTTGCGATTTCAACTGTTTCATTAAAATGTACCTGTAATCGTTGCCGGCCCTCCTGTTTTTCTTGATGTTAGGCGGTTTCCACCTGGTCATTAAAATTTCTCTGTAAAGGTTGTTGGCCGCCAGTTCCTCAAGCAGTTTCCTCCTGGCAGCCGGTTCCTCAAAACTTTGCGCTTTTCCCTGGGACATTTTGACGAGTCTGCAATTAAATTATCCCTTAGATTAGGCAAGTCATTTTAAACATTGAAATACCATTAGGGCCTACGATGCATGCAGAATCAGATGACAGAATTCTCTTTGGAATTAACTTATTAGTAGGGATGACATTAGGGCTGTGCAAATTTGTCAAAATGCCTCCCGGGTACCCGTCAATCTTACGGTCGGGTACCCGAAATTGCGAAATTTTAAGATTTTTTTTCGATTACCAAAAAAAATTTTTAAAAAAAATTTGTCAATTATCCTTTTTTTATTGACAGGTCATCACTTTTAACACGCACGTTCTCAGAACGTGACAGTGACGGTCTCGGGCGCCATAGATGCTCGTTTCTAATGTTTAACTGTTGAAAACACATTCATTAGGAACTGATGTTGCCGGAATGCATAAATATCTCCGCCAGTCACTTATTGGCCGATTACGATGAATAGGGGTGCGCGCGCAGCGTGTTGGTGACGTCACACACTGGAGTTATGACGAATCACTTACTGCCGCCGCTGCGCGCCGACGAGTGCAAGACTGACCAGCGGCGGCGGTAATTGAGCGGAATTTGAGATGAAAAACGGTCAAACGAGTACCGGACGACTCATTTCATTACCCGGGCTATTATCAACGGGCAGGTACCCAGTACCCGGGTGCCCGTTCACAGCCCTAGATGACATCGGGTAATAAAATATTGATCTGGCTCCAGACAAGGGTGACCAGACTCCCGGAAATTCCAGGACAGTCCCGTTATTTCGTAATGTGTCCCGGGTCCCCAAAATGGGGACACTGTTTTGTCCCGGAATTAGAAAATGCTCGTGTTTCAGCAATCTTACCAATACGCCAGTGAAGTTTGTATTGCTCTCGTTGGCAATGCCTCGTCTCTACGTCTACTAGTAGAGTTGGGCGCGTGTTGGATCTGACAGTCAGTGCCTGACCTTGAGTGGGGTGTTTTTCGTGTTACAGTCCAGTTGTGCTCCTCTATTTTAATTGTGCATGTCACAGTGCAGTGCCTGGGAGAAGAACGTGTGGTTTTTGTTTCCGTTTCAATTGCGATTGCAGTACAGGTGAGATTATTGTGATGGGTAAACGAAAATGTGTTTTAAATGACTATTTGCGAAAAGAATACGCATTTCTAGCTCGCTGTGATGAAAAAGGTTAAATGTACTCTCTGTCACGTGGCCTTTTCAATCGAACACGGTGGTCTCAGAAATAAATGCCTTGTGGACGGACAATAAAAATAGGCTAAAAGTCGATACAATAAAAGCAATTTCAATTGTGAAATCAATCAAAGTGAGTGTGTTGACGTGTCTTGTACAAACTTTTATAGACTTTTGCTAAAAAATATAAAATTATTGGAGTCGATTCATTATCAAGCACAGTGATTCTTCTACTCCACTATGTGACACTGAACTGATGCAAGAGCAAGCGACAGTACGGTAGAAGAAAAACAGAGGCAGAAAGGCTGTTAGACCTGTGAGCCAAAAACGGCCTGGTAATTGGAAACACAAACACCAAGAGAGACAGCCACAAAATTACCAGGTATAGTTGGAACGGGCAACAGAAGACACGGATAGAACACTATGTGGTTGTTAGTAAAGACAAGCGCAAGAGGCTGAAGGATGTAAAGGTCATCCCAAGTGTATGACTAGATGGGAATCATAGGCTGCTAGTAGCAGATATCCAAATAGAGGGAAGTGTACGACAGAGAAAAGAGTAGGGCCTATGCGGAAAAGAAGCTTAAAGTATGGAAATTAAGTGAGACATCAGTCAGAGAAGGATATCAGCAGAGGATTAGAAAAGAGATTACAAAGGGAGAGATCCAAGGAGTGGAGAAAGAATGGGGGCATACAGAGGAGACGTGTGGAAGAACAAGTGGGGTAAAGCGGCTGTCAGATGATTGGGAAAACTCGCGCGATTTACCATCCTTGTCACACGACAGACAATGAAGGTAATAAACAACGCCATCTATTGGTGTTCACTGGTCACGTATTATGGTAGTGGGTTCTGATTGGCTCTCACTACCTCGACTCGCTAGGAAGTTGAACAAGCTGGACATTTTTCGTGGCGAGCTCGCGCTCGTTGGCTTACCGTCTGACAGGGAGGCGGTAAGTTCCATGTAAACGAGTGCAGGCCTACTCCCAGAGAGTTACTCGCGCGAGCCAACTTGCGCGATCTTCTCGATCGTCTGAAAGACGCTTAAGAAAGGAGATGGTAACAAGTTGGTGGAATGACAAAGTAAAGTAAACTGATGAATAGAACATGGAGGGTGTAGGCCTACATGAAAGACAGAACAGCTGAAAAGAGAGAAGCTTACAAAAATGCAAAGAGGGAAGCACAAAGAACGGTTAAAGAAGAGAAAGCAAAAGATTGGAAGAAGTTTGCTAAGAAACTGGACTATTAGGGGAAACTTTTAACACCAACCAACGCGCTACCCCCCACAAAACATTGTACATCAACCGAGACGTAGGGCTAGGCGGGTAGGGTATTCTTGGCTCACACACAGGACACTTCAAATGACATTTAAAATGGATTATTGTTTTTGAAGCGGTTGTTGGTAACTATTGTAGCTGGATTAAGGTAACATAATAATGTTATGCACATATCATGTGCATTTAACGACTAAAGATCGATGCACAATTGCCCGGTAACGAGAACAGGAATAGGCCTAGACGCTAACGTTAAGGGATTCGATGCACAACAACCCGTGAAGCAAGCAAACGGGAAAAGATCAAATAATAAGTGTGTTAAATATATTATGTTGTTATTCCGCATCCTACTTTTTATTTAGCCGAATTTATTTTGCATATTACTTGCATAAACCATCAATCAGCAGATGAAATAGTGGACATAATCCATCTTGATTCTGATTCTGAGGTATATTTGTATCATGTAGGCCTAAAAATTAAATGGTGAATAAATTATCCTATCTTATCTATCTGTACAAAACGGGAACATTATGGAAAGTTAGAACGTGTTGAAGTTCCCGTTCTCGTTCCCAGGATACGGGAAAGCTTTATTGTTGTACCATTGTACGTTAACATGAGATAAGGCCTAGAAACTTTCTTCCCGTTGTCGTTCTCGTTACTGGGCAATTATGCATCGGCCTTAAGCCAAACAGCTTCAGAATTCACTATTTCATTATGAACGCTATTACGTCACCCCCCTTCCATCTCTCCGCGGCGACAAAACTCGAGCCTTGAAACGAGACGGGCCAGTCGAGCATGAGCCGTAGGCTAGAGAGGACCCGCACGTCGAAGGTCGGTGGTGTCTATTTGACCCTCGCTGGCTTCAGTTACTTCACTGCAGCACGCGGCCCGGGAGCTAGGCGGTGTTGCAATCTCTACGGCCGGCTACACAGACTAACTCTTTGAACACGACGCGCTTACCACATTGCAGTGGGAGACGTGGCGCGCGCATAGTTGTATCAATGGAGGGAGCGGTACACATGAAAACTAAATATCTTCCTTTCTTCACATTCACATTCATTCATTTTTCACTTTAATTTATTTCGTTGATTATTTCTAGGTTTTCCCGATATATCGACACCCAGTCAAAGTTAATGTCCCCCATGCGTTTTCATGGGGGGGGGGGAGGAGGGGCACATGAAAACAAAATATCTTCCTTCCTTCCTTCATCATTTACATTCATTCATTTTTCAGTTCAATTTATTTCGAGGTTTTCCCGACATATCGACACCCAGTCAAAATTAATGCCCTCCATGCGCACTCAGTGGGGGGGGGGAGGAGGAGGGGCACATGAAAACTAAATATCATCCTTCCTTCCTTCCTTCATTCATTCACTCATTCATTCATTCATCAATCATCACTTACATTCATTTATTTTTCAGTTTAGTTTATTTTGTTGATTATTTCCAGGTTTTCCCGACATATCGACACCCAGTCAAAATTAATGCCCCCCATGTGCACACTTGAGTGTCAACACAGAAATATGCAATAACTTACCGTTGAAATAGAATTCATCTTTCTCTACCAAGTCATCAAGAACCACGTTTCTTACAAATTACTGTGTTTAGATAATTTCCACGTTCCATGTTTGTTTTTACAGACAGGTATAAAATAAAAATGCGTAGCTTGTTAAATTCTGTTTCGGATGGTCATGGGTTCGAATCCCGCCACAAGCAATCATGTCTTAACATTTTTCCTCAGTCTCAGGGCAGTTTTCTTGGTCGAGGCCTCTTCAAAACAGCACTTTTACATTCGCTTTACAATTATCTAACATACAAATATCCTAGTCGGTCACCTGAAGAGGGTCCACGCACACCAAGTACAGCTATGCGAATAGCTACTATACTACGTTCCGCGGGCATCCTTAAACTCAAGTTTGTTTTTCGAGATAATGGGTTCAATTTAGGATAGGTTTAGGATATTTCCAGAACGATATTTTTAAAGTCTGTTTGAAATATAATAAATAATTCGAACTCAAAGTGAAAATAAACACCTTTTATCCTTTTATTGTATGAAATAGCAACTAAAGAAGATGCGATCATTCATGATTATGAATATAGCCGCTTTTGGTGTTGCGAGTCCATGTTAATTTTCATCTGTTTTTTATTACTTTTATAACTATTTATATCTTTGCAGTTGGTGCATTGAGTAAAAAGATTAGCGAGTGTTTGGAAACATAATAGCGAATCACCTTTGTAACTATTCTCCCCTGGCGACTGGGTAAAGCCCCACGGTGGTTCGTCAGTTGTGACTATTCTCGGCCGGCGCTATCATAAAATGCCCCCACTTATGGTAATTACCGTGATTGATCGTAGCCGAAACAATAACCATTGGGCGCGCTTCTCTAGCTCAGACACGAAACTAATTAGGGCTTTATAAAATGACCGGACATCGGAGACACACAATGAGGAGGTGATAACAAACCACTTAGGGTCAAGGGATATTTGCATATCCCAAAGCCCTGACTCACCAGGACAACTGTCCTCACTGTGGGGGTGCGGCAAGGCGGCGTCCTCCGTCCCTCCTGGAATGGGTGGTGCACACTCACTAGCCTAGTAATGACTAATTATAAGCGGGAGCTTAATGATTAAGTGATTGGCTGAAGGCATGATAAGCGTGCAAACTTGGGAGAACTAGAGGTGATATGGGGGAATTTAGGTTCCCCAAACTGGACACATCTCCTTGGAATTCCGCAGTATTGTTGGATACACATAATACAACAATTTCACACAAACAAAAATGATTTGAATTTACGTCGGATCCAACTTAAAACAATAGCCTCAGAAACATATGACAGATTTTGAAGAAATACATGGGTGCCTTATTATAATATTAATAATAAAGTGGGTTAGTTTCTACTCAACACTCTTTCTCGGATGGTTGACCGATGCGATGACCGATGGTAGCAATCTGACACGTCGCGATGACCGATGATATGACGCGCTGAGACGCCGCAGAATTAGCGTCCCCTGGTTAGGTACGCCGCTCCAGTGGCGTCGTGACCTCTTCGGTGGGACACCTGACCTCGCATACTGGCTCATACGGTACGTCTGGCGACGTATGGTTGCAGTCTTCTGGCTTGTCAACGACCCCAAGGTACGTTCTCGGTGACGTGGTTACATTGTTACCCACGCTCGCTCGTAGTGGAGGGCTTGACCCCTGATATCGGGTCGATAGTGGAATATGACATGGGAAAGATTAGAGATATACTAGGTTCTTTGGATGGGGTTTGGGTATTGAATTAGGTTAAATTTAAAGGGTAGCCATTTCGTTGCTGTTGTAGTCGTAATAGTGTTCGGTGGCGTCACCACATGATGCGTTGCTTGCACTCACCGAAAACTACTTGAAATAGATTGATTTTATTATAACTAATTAGGCCGAACTTATGTCCGTACCTATTCCGATGCACGGAAATACTGATTCGTTGCCATGATGGCTTCGACGCACTTGAACCACTTTGTAGACGCGCACAAATCGCTGCACTTCACACACCAACTGCTTGATTCGGGGTTCCAACACTTTCTGCCGGCTTCTCCCTGTGGAGGGCTTCGCGTACCCAAGCCTCTGACGCGTTGCCCACTCCTTGATCACGTGTTAACTGCGTGACACTTGTTACTGTCGTCCGGATTGGCAGGTGTAGGTGTCGGATGGCTCGGCTGGACCAATGGCCCTTCGGGTTATTTAGCCCCTTGCCATTTGCCCTTCACTGGCGACCTTCATGGTGCGACGTCACTCCTGTCGGTGCACGTCCACCCGTCCCACCCTGCAAACTCGCATCTTCTGCCCTCGTCGGTGCGTTGACCCTAGCTCCTGGGTTGTTCTAGAACCTTCTTGCCCTTAGGCGAGGCCTCCCTTGCCTAGCCCACCGGCTACATGGACCGTCCCGGTCCTAGCCTCAGCTGATTTGCATATCACACCTCATTATATGTCGTCAATTAGAAAACCAATCCACACGGATTCTTAATAAACATGAATAATTAGTGATTCTAATTAATATTACAAATAAAAATGAAAAATTGAAACTGGGTAGCAGGTTGTAACGGGGTGTACTGTCACACCTTGTTGGTAACAAATTTTTTTAGTATATTTTTACCAATATGTTGTAATGCCTGGTCAATTCCAAAGAACGACCCACAACTAAAGTAATAATTACCACCAGAACCAGCTTCAATAATGCAGAACTTCAACTAGCATCTGTATCAACTGCTGATATTTATACTAGCTTCGCAAACGCTTTTTCTGGCGCGTTGTTGGATGAGCGTATGTTTTTTTAAACGAAAAAACAAAATAGTGTAAGTTCCAAAACGGCGCGTGGTAACAATTAGCAGACATAAGGCTAATTTTTTTAAGTTTTTTTCGCAGCACTCTCAGCTTTAGTTCTTTGTGCTTCCTGGATGTGGGGCGGGTCCCGTACTCGCATATTTGGAGTTTCCCTAGGACCTACAATTTCCGGAAGCACGTGCACACTCCAAGTAAAATTCCTTCAATTTGGTAACATGGTAACAACAGGTCTGGAGCGATAGGTATATCGGAAAACTCATCACTGGAGATCTCAGCAATGTCATGACTGGAATCACTGCTGTAAGAACCTATACATTAGGGCTAAACTATTTTTATTTTTGGCAAGGATAATTAAACAATTTGTTTGTTATTTCTCACTTCATAATGTGTTAACTTGATTCCGAAATAATTAAGGCCCCGTTTATAATAAGAGATTGTTTTAATAGAGAATTATAACACATTCTCTTTTAGCTGCCTATTATTACACTACTTCTATTGAGACGATGAGTGGTAATAAATGAGGTTGAAGGACAAATACCGTAGGCCATGTGGGATTCGAACCCGCGTCCTCCGACTAAGAGTGTCATACGCTTTGGACCTGCGCCAAAACCGATTAGCTGCCGCGGACGGCTAGAAAGAGATTATCTTTATCGCATCCCAGCTCTCCCCCCCCACTTCTCACTAATTACCGGTACTGAAGTCCAGTTTTCAGATCCACAAGCGATACAAGATTTTTCACATAATCATTCTCATACACATTGCATAGGAAGGATCAATAATGCATACGAATATTTGGGTGGTTTCACACATAGCCTGCATGTATGCGTCTGGTGTCTAATAGTGCACACTCAACCGTTCTCTAGTGCCACTCTTATCTTAGCATACAGCAGTGGCTGGTAGGCTGCCACGTGCGATGTGATAATATTATTATGCTGGATCTGGATGCTGGATTATTATGCTAGGCTAGGCCTGGCCCTAGGCCTACTTCCATAGACAAAGGATAATTGTAGGCCTATAGCCATCAGTAAAAGATTACAACTCGGGGCCTAGCCCAGCCCTGGAGACCGAGAGTGTAATAAAATGGAAAGGTTTGTTAGCCCAGGCTAGGCTAGCACTTAGGACATTGTAATTAGCCTGGGGCTAGGGCACACCCTAGGCCGGTACTTTTATGGTTGGAACCACCCAACTGTCTTCAGAGGGGAAAAGCAAGTTGGGGGGCGGGGGCGGCACAAAGCGCGTTTGTTTTCAATATTATAATAATAATAATAATAATAATAATAATAATTATTATTATTATTAAAACACACGCGCCCTAACCTACTTTTAAAGTTGGGTGGTCCCACCCAACCATAAAAGTACGCCTAGGCTAAGGCTACAATAAGCTAGGCTGGCTAGGTCTAGATTAATATAATATACGGAGTGTATATTCGTACGTTGGATTCTTATTTATGTTAGGGTAGGCCTATCACTGGACGTAAATATTCGCTGTTTAATCGTACATTGGGCGCAGCCAATCGCCCCACTTTTTCTACTTTAGGCAAAACTTATTTTCGGTTGAAAGACCTTTAGGCCTAGGTATTTAAAATAGAAAAAGGTTTAGTAGGTTTTTGTTGTTTTTTTCACATTAAATGGTGTATTTTGGAGTATTTTAGTGGAAAAAATTATGAATTTAGGCCGATTCTATTGACACGAACTAATACATCTAGGCCTAAAATCTATTTTCGCAAAAAATTTGTGTTTCGAAAACCACGAAAAGATATTGACACGAAACGAAATGCGTGCCTATAGTACCGGTACCTACTACAAATTTCTAATGAATACGAATTCGTGTATGCAGGGTTAACAAAAACTAGGCCTATTGACACGAATCCACGAATCCTCGCGCGTAGCTTGACAGCTTTGCATTGCACGAATTTCTTGTCTCTAGGTTAAGATTTGCCATTGACACGAAAATAGGTACCTACAGGACCATAAAAATAGCAGGTGCCCCACATGACTAATCTTTGGTGCTCCAGCAGTAGTTGCGAGTGATAATTTAATTGGATGAGCGAAGCGAAGACTTCAATTTCACCGACCCCCAAAAAAATTTAGCTTTTTTTTCCTGTCTGTTTGTTTGCTCTGACCCTACCGGGCAAACAGCATATGCGATCTGGATGAAAATTGGAGGGGATCTTCGAAATCTCTGAACTTAAGACTTGCTACATTTTTGGGTACAATCGAAGAAATATTTCTCATTAATATCATACTTTTACGAATTTTTTCGATTTTTAGTAGGGATGACGAAACCCGACTTTTTTACGACCCGGGTACCCGTCCACATTACCCGCGGGTTACCCGGGTAGTAACACAAAAAAATCGTGTGGGGTGTCTAATGAACTGTGAAGAAACGCGCTCATCAATTATCGTAATATCTCGGACGACGTAATGCTGTTCTATAAACACTGACGTGCCAATGAAGTAGTATTTCATAATCACGAAAGAGGAACAGCAGCGGGCCATTATGATAACACTCACGCATCTGCTTTGTATCTTGACACAGTCAAGTCAAGACTCTTGATGCGTTGGCGCGGGGCGTGGATGGGTGGGTGGGACTGGAGCCCGAATTAGAGTAAACAAGATAAGGAAAGGTTTATCACCATGGGTGATAGCTTTTAAGTTTTGACTTCTAGCAGATTGAAAACATAGTGATGTTGTGGTAATTATTTACGCAGTATAATCTCTGGAAGATCGCACGAGTGTTTAGGCAGGAGGGGCGGGGGGGGGGGGGGGCATACTCAGCACACTGCACAAGTCGGCGGCATGAACAAAGGACATTATAATTCAAAACAAAAACGCCGCCAAGCACAAAAGATATGAGAAAACGCATGTTTACATTAGCCTTCCGCCTACAATGTGACACCTCAATTCAGGAACCGGGTTTTACGGGTAAACGGGTAGTGGAAACACATACCCGTCCCCGACTTCGTCGGGCGGGTACCAATTTTTATTGCGATATTTTCGTGACATTTGGGCCAATTCTGACCAAACGGGTGGGGCTACAATGTTCATATTTCACATTTTCACATGGACATTAGGGTAGGCCTAATGGTGATGTATTGCTTTTTGAAAGAAAAGTTGAAAAAGTTAGCCAGAATCCATAGAATGAAGGTTTTAATAGAGTTGTTTAGGTTTATAATGACAATTTACAAGTAACAATAGAAACTTGACAACAATCACCAACAATGCGTTCAAAAGGCACTTGATAAGTAAATAGATCCCACGCAAGCTAAAAACTTACAAAAAAGCTCATCCATCATCGCGACGGGACTTTAGCGTTTTCCTAGTAGGTATCTGTAATGCCACTGTTTTTGTTTTAGGAAAACGCATAGGCCTACAGGCTAAAGGCGCATTCACAATCAACTTAGGCGGCTAACTTAGCCGCTAACTTATCCTCTTACTTTAGGTTGCTGTTCACGATGACTTTTTCCGAGGGAAAGTTCACACTGTACATAACCTTAACTTGCATTATAAATTTGCATCCTATTTCCTATTTTGCCAGTATTTGAATTTAAATAACATTTATAACAATCAAATACCGGTAACAATCTTCTTGTGCACGACTGGTAGTTTAAAAATTAAACGAACAGCATAGTATTGTCAAACTAATTTTGTTGTTTCTTTGACATCCATATCTTTGCGATATTTTATTCAAAGTCCGCCCCAAGACGCCTGTCTGGAATGCGGGAGATCCGTGGTTTGATTCCCGGTTGGGGCGGACTTTTTTAATTTCTGAATTGTAGTAAATAATACCATTAATTAAAAAACCGTACTAAGTTTAAGTTTGGAGTTTGCAAACTTTTGGCCGCTGATAAGTGTAAGTTAAAGGCTAAGTCTTGTCATGAACAGACATGTTGTTTTCCATAAGACAAACCTTTAAGTTAGCGGATAAGTTAGCCTAGCTACTAAGCTGGTTGTGAATGGGCCTTAGTTGTTAAAGCGGTTCACTTTCTATAATTTTATCAGTGGCGTAACTAGTCCTTGTTTTTTGAGGAGGGTTGGGTTCATTTTGGTAACCTCCAAAGATTAAGGGTCAGCACAACTAGTGAAAAGGGTAGGCCTATGTGGATAGAGTCAGTGGTAGGGGCGCAGCGAGTGATCAGGGTGTCCAATCCCCCCCCCCCCCGAAATAATCAGGGCTAGATCCGCCAGCCGCCACTGAATAAATATTTCAAGAAAAAAATATATATATTTCAGCACACCTCGTATTTCGGAAATCCCGGGGCCCCTGTATGTAGCCTATTCATTCTCTCCTTCTCCTTAACTTTCGCTCACTCGTTTTGGGCCGGTGGCATGTGGGGTTCGAGGGGGTGGGACTGGTGTTGAAAGTGGTGCGAGCGTTTACTTTTGTGAGCTGGTGGCCGACGCCGTGGTCTGGCTAACACTGTTGCCGGATCGAAATTCATGTCATTAGGAAATCCCATCCTTGGAGGCAAGAATTTTGTGCGCTCGATTATTTCGTAAAATTTTTGTGTCTAGTTCTACCGCTGATTGTAGACACGAATTCTTGTCAATAGCATTCAAGGGCCAGGAGACACGAAATTCACCACTTCGATGAATTTATTATGTTCTCAACGTACTATTTGTATCTAGGTAGGCCTACATCGTTGATATGTTTAGAACCGACCAATAGCACGCATCCAACGTATGAATAAATTAATTTTGAACGTTCAACGTATCAATATACACGGGGTATAATATAAGGCTAGGCCTAGCCACTCTTTACATGCCTTATTAACTAGGGTAGGTAGCCGTAGGCCTTTTTTTGGTTTGGGGTTTCCCCAACTTTGGGAAAAGTGGGAAAGGGGTAGCCTAGGCCTAGGGGGGGCGAAGGCTATTTTTAAATTTGTTATTATTATAAAAAACCGTTCGCCCCCCCCCCCACCCCCCCTAACCACTTTTCCCCCAAAATTTTTAGGTTAAAAATTGGGGGAACCCCAAACCGAAAAAAAATGCCAGTTTACCGGGGCCTAGGTAGGCATTCAAAAGGGAGCACAAAGGGTTAGGATACCCCCCTTGTCTACTCCGAAGAAGTACCGGCCTGGGAGGCTAGGTGGGCCCTGGGCCCCTAGTTGTTTTTTTTTTCCATTTTGGGGGTTTACCAACCGAAGAAGTACTAGGCCTAGCCTACCCTTCCTAGGCCTAGCTAGCTAGGGACCTACCTTGTGGTTTACCGTTTAGGGTGTAGCCTAATCAAGACCTCATCTGGGCCCCTAGGCCTAGCCTAGCCTAAGCCTAGCCCAAGTTACAACAAAAAGAATTGCAAGGGGCCTATTCACTACAGATACAAGAATATTGTTCTGTTATTTCCTACTTATTTTGGGTAGGGCCAAGCTTGAAAGTTGAAACGAAGTTTTTCGCTGTTTTGAGGTTATAAAATGTGGCAGGTGGCACTCGAGTCGAGGCGAGGTGGGATCGGAAATCGCGTTCGCAGTATGACCAACGGATCGGCAAAAACTAAAGGAGCAGCTTTCAAAGAACAGGACTATTTTTAAAATCATGCCTTGCCCAATATATCAAACGGGTAGAAAAGATCTTCTTTATCACGTTAAAAATCCCAAAATAGGGGAAATTTACGAAAACGCTCGAAAAAGATACATTAATTCAAGTCTTTTAGGGGGGGGGTTTGCGTCGGACAGTGCGGGACCCCCGTAAAACCTGGGGCTGGCACTGAGTGCCAATAGCCCCGTTCAGCGAATGTCACGGGACGGCAGCAGAAGCACGTTTATCGCATGGGTACACCGGTTTCAGCGACCACGATCGGGCCCCAGTCGGAGGGGCGGACCTACGATGCGCGCGACGTTCGTACGAGCACACGTGTCCGCAAGGCAACACGGTACACGGACAGACATCACACGACAGTTTCGATCGACTGCAAAATGTTATAAACAGTTTATTTGCGAGAAGAGCATGCGAGCAGAAACTCGCAAAGGAGTGTAGTGATTTGAGCCCCTATGGGGGTCAAGTACGCGATTTCGCGATTAGGCCCGCGGAGGGGCGGGCCGGTCTGGCGGTGGAACCGTACTGCCCGGGGGACCCGGGTTCGACGGCGCCGGGAGGGGGGCGTGGACCCGCGCCTTCTTTGCTGGTGGAGCGCCCGGGGGTGGCCCGGCGGGGCGTGGGAGGTCGGGGCAACGAGCGTCGGCCGCCGCGAGGGCACGTAGCAGCGGATTGTCCCGCGTTGCCTAGGCCGTCGAAGAAGGACGTGGAGAGCGACTCGAGGTGATCGCCCACCATGGGGACACTGAGGTCGGCGTGCACGTCGGTCATTCTTGTCATGCGAGGGACCCCCGCAACGAGGCGCAGAACCTTGTTTTGCAAAACCTGGATTTTGCGAAGGTGCGAGGCGGCGCACCCTGACCACACGGGGGAGGCATACGTGACGGTGGGCCGGATGACGGAGGTGTAGAGGCGGAGCTTGGTGGCTGTCGACATGGAGGCGCTGCGGAGGAGTGGATACAGGGAGGCGAGTTTTCCCGTCGCCCTGGCGACCACCGCGTTGATGGGGGGGGCCCAAAAAGTGAGACGTCGGTCCAGGAGGACGCCGAGGCACCTGTTGGTGCTCGACCACTGAATATCCGTGTCGTGGAGACGGAAGGGCGCTGGTTCCGGCCGGTGCGAGCGGTGGAAGGGGGTGGCGGATGTTTTTGCGGCATTTAGTCCCATGCGCCATTGGGTTGTACCAGGCAGGCAGCGTCGTCCAGCGCTCTCTGGCCACGCGCGACGGCCACCTCCGGGAGGGAGGCGGTGGCCAGTGCTGTGACGTCATCCGCAAATAGTGCATAGATGACATCGGGAGGAGGACGAGGGAAGTCGTAGGTGAACACATTGAAGTAGAAGGGGGCCAGTACAGACCCTTGCGGGACCCCAGCACCAATGGGTCGGGCGGATGAGGCAGACCCCTTCCACTGCACGTAGAAGGACCGCCGTTGAAGGTATGAGTGGGTGAGTCTCACCAGGTATGTTGGAAAGTCCAGGGTGATGAGCTTGTGTAGGAGCCCCTCGTGCCAGACGCGGTCGAACGCCTTGGCTACGTCTAGGAACACGGCCGCAGCCGCCTTGTGCTCCGTCCAGGCGGCCGTGATGGAGGCCACGACGCGTGCGACCTGGTGGACAGCAGAGTGGCCCCGGCGGAAGCCGAACTGTTCGTCGGGGAGGACGGAGCGGTCGTCGGCATGATGCTGGAGCCTGGCCAGGACAACCCTCTCAAACATTTTAGAGAGCACCGAGAGCAGGCTGATCGGGCGGTAGTTGGCCGGGTCGCGCGGAGACTTGCCAGGCTTGAGGAAGGTAACGACCTTGGCGACCTTCCACGACGCCGGGAAGTACTGGAGGCGGAGGCAGGCGTTGAAGATCGCGAGGAGGAGGTGTGCAGCGCAGTTGGGAAGCGACTTCACCATCTGGCCCGTGATTGCGGTTTGTGGCCCGGGGCCTTGCGTCGGGCAGCGCCCTGGCGATGGCCGCCAGTTCGGCTAAGCTACAGAGGTCGGCCTCATCAAAGTCGCACGGCGCCGGGGGCGTGGATAGATGGGCGGCCACCGCACGGTCGATCTCGGGAGAGTCGGGCGTCGGCCGATTCGGTTGGAACGTGTCCTGCAGAGCGTCGGCAAGAGCTGCCGCCTTCTCATCAGGTCCGCAAGCAAGCCCCCGCCGCCCCCGGATGGGCGGGTCGGGGTGAGGCTGGCGCTGGAGCGTGCGCGCCATCCTCCAGACGGTGTTGTTCTCGAATGAGAGGTCGGCCACGGCGTCGTCCCACATCGCAGAGCGGTACCTCGAGATGTCTGCACGGAGGACTGCACACGCTCTGTTGAGCGCACGTCGCAGTCGGGGGTGCGGAGGCGTTGCCATCGGCGCCGAAGCGCATTCTTTGCCGCCACCGCGCGACGCAGGCGGGCGGGGAGGTCGAAGAGCGTAAAAAAAAAGATACATTTGATGTTCTTCTTCTTCTTCTTCTAGGTTTTGATGGCCTTGGCTATAAAGTCCATTTTGGCCAGTTGAGATGCTATTGGGAAAGGGGAAAGGGTTATCGTTATTTATGAGGATCTTTAGCTTGCTAGTTCTAGTTTATCACATGTATTGGACGCTCAAAATGCTAAAGGAGACCTTTCTACTTTTAGTCTTTCTTTCTAATTTCTAAACTTAATACATTTTTAGGTGCCTTTGGATTCTTTGCTCCTTACCACTACCAAGATTTGTCAAATAGGTGATTTGAGTGGGTACTACTATCTTCTTGCCAGAGGCTCATCAGGCTGTCTACCACAAGGGGTTTAGAGCCGTGGTTAAACACTTAATCCATGATTCCCAGGAGTTGCCCCAAAAGAACAGTAGGGGATATGCAAAGGGTGTCTGAGTTAATCTCTTAGGCTTTCTTATATTTGTCCTGATTATCTATTGGTATTGGATTGTTGGGAATAGTTAACCAGTGCAACTTGGAGGGAAAAGTTAGGATTAACACGCAGACCGAATGTTTTGAGTACGTCTGGTCTATCTTGTCTTATTGTGTGGGATCTGTATAAGTTGTATGTTTTACCTGTCTGGAACCAGGTTTCCGACAGGATAAGAAGTTCAGGTTGTTCTAGGAAGATTGTAGCTGTTAGGTCTTCTATATTGTGTGGGATGCATCATGCATTCCACTGTATTATATTCTTTGTATACCTGAAGAGGGAGTGACCTCTGAGGCCTCTTCCCACATGTTTTTAAATAAACTAGTCATATTCTCGAATTGTTGTTTGAAAATTTCTGCCGTTTGTCTGTTATGTTTATTATGCTGTAAGAGATTGAGTAGGAAGTTGAAGTGTTGTTTGATCGTGATCTCACATATATAATCAGTATCTGGTACGTGGCTAGCCGGACGGAGCTCCTGTCCGGTTCACTTTCACCTATCTGGTGGATGTGGGATTCTTCATCGTTCAATCTCTGAGTGTATACCGGGGGTCTTTTCCCAGGAGGCTCGTAGTTTAGAGGTTTTGGTAAGAACCATGTCTTCTCAGCGGTTTGCTTCCTGTTAGCCCTGTTATCTGGTGTGTGGGTTTGGGAAGAGCTTGGGGAAAGGGTGGAACTGGACCAATAATGGTGCGACGGGGGTTCTGTCCCCTCTGGCCTGATAGTAGATGGGAAGTCCTTATCGTAACCCGTGGTACGGGGCCTGCCCGCCGTTCTCTCTGTATTATGCTGAAGTGTTGTGATCCTGGCTGGGGAGATAGTGTCCGGTTGATATGAAGTATGATATGCATACGAGTCTTGTTGGGGCTCCCTGGGACATTTTCGAGAAGCTTCAAAATGAGAAATATTCTCCGTGGCCATGATGTTTTTCAAAGTAATTTGTCTTTTCCATTCAGGACATTCTCGGCTGGTGGCTTTGTGTTTACCATGACAATGGACACAACAGTATTGGTCTAGATTAGCTGAGCATTCGGAAGCTTTGTGGCGTTCACCGCAGCATTCACATCTGATGACGCTTTTGCATTGATTTGTTTTGTGGCCAAAGCGAAGGCAGTTGCCGCAATAAATGACCGGGAACACATAAGGTTCAACGGGGATGGCGTTATGGTAAAGATAAACTCTGTCTGGAAGTTTTTGACCTGCAAAAGTGATTGTTAGGCATCTGATGGGTAATCTTTTGTCTGGCTGGGATGGGTTTCTTCTGGTTATCCTTTCGACCTCAATAATTTTAATATCTCCTGTTGCTTCCATTTCCTGTAAGGCCTCCTCCTCTGTGATAGACAAATCGATCCCTTTTATAATCCCTTTCCGTTGTGTAAGGTGTCCTGGTATATAACTGTTAAAATTTAGTGCTTTGAGTGATCGATCTTCAGGAATTTTATTTGCCTCTAGGGCGGACCTCACTACAATTTCTACTTTGTTTTTGCCGGTTCTTTTTATTGTTATTATTGTGTTGTAGTTTTTGTGAAGGATTTTGCCAATCAGTATAGGGTCGATAGTTTTTACCTCCTCCCCTCCGATGGCTATTTTTTCTGCATATATTTTGAACGGACCTAGATCGGATGGGTTGTACTGGTATGTTTTGGGAAGGGATCTGCGTTGAAATTGCTGGTTTGTTTGTTGGTTTTTGCTCTGATTGTAGGTTGGGGGAGTCTGTTCTTGGATCTCCATTTTATTGGAGTTGTTGGCCTTGCCGGGAGAGGCTGAAAGACCTTCTTCCCCTGTCTCTCTCTCAAGTCCCTTGTTATTCGTTTGTCTGGATGGGTTTTCTGGAAAGTAAGGAAATTTCTGCTGTTCTAGTCGTGTGTTTATACGCCCTGTCTTTTCGCGAATTTTGTTTATCTTTTGTTGCTTCCATCCTCTTGGATTAACAAACTTTTTGTCTGCTTGACCTTGGAGTGGAAGATTTTTTTGTGATAGCTCTGCCTTTCTTTGGCTTATGTATGAGCCGTAGGCTCTTTTGTCCTTTGGCCTTACGTGAGGAGAGGTCCTGACTACCTCTTCAGATTGTATAGCAGGAATTTGGAACGGTTCTAGGGCTAGGCTTAGATTCGTTTCCTGGTTTATTAGATGATTTAAATTGCCTGGTAGGGGTGTAATCATTGTTTGGGAATTAATCAAATTCTGTACTGCCTGTTCAGTTTCATTATATATTTCTCGTGGTGTATTGTTAGTAGGTAATTGGGTTAAAGTATTCGATTGGGTCGAGTTGGTTGAAGGAATGAATGAGCTGTCAGGTTTAGGGATTGCCCCTCCACCGTCAAACACGAACACGCCCCCTTGGTCACTCATGACCTAAGGGGATGCGTGTTTCGGATAATAATGATACAAATAGTTATAGGCCTAGGCCTACTACTATTACTTAGGAGCTAAATGATGATTTACAAATAAAGATCTAAACTAATTAACGATACCTGCACCATTCACATGTACTGAACTACAAGTAGGTAGGATTTCAGAGTGCTCGGGAGATAGGCTGTTGTCGCCGTCAAAGTACTCGAGAAACTGTTTGATGCTCTTAAACAGTGACATCTCATCTGGCGAAGTTGGTATAATAAAGAGCGGAAATTTTAAACATGATTACCAACAAGATTAAAAAAAGGGAGTGTCTATCCCATAGATATTAAACCTCTATTGTAGTAGGCCCAATGCACTACGTATACCACAGCACTGAATTCGGTTTGAGTTCAATTCGGTTTGACTTTAAGTGTATATCACGGACATTCGAAACGACTTCCTCAATCCTATTTCGATTCGAATTGAAGTTATTGTTGTGGCAGTTTAAATTGATGCTACAAGATTCTATGAATAACACTTGAAAATACTATGGACTTGTATCTCTACCTTGGTAGTCCATTTTGGAAAGTGGATTGACTTCAATGCGAATCGAGTGTGTATATCAAGAGACTCAAACCGAATTGAACTCGAACCGACTTGAGTCAATTCGGATTGAGTGCTGTGATATACGTAGTGAGTAGTTAAATATCAATGGTCTATCCTCACGGTCCGTCAGGGTAGACACCGCGAAAAAAACATCCCGATTGGGGTTCGATCCCGAGTCACCCACATTCCAGGTAGGCGCCTTAGCCAAGGATAGCCTATTAGATAGCCAACTAGACGGTAACTATTTTAACTTCTGAATTGTGCATTATAGATCGGGATGGCTTTTTTAACTTCTGAAGTATATTAAATATTAACAATATTCCACCTACGAGAGTGTTTCACAACTAACCAAATCGAAAATAAACAAATTCTTGTAATAAATATGGTGAGACTAGGATTAATATCTAGATTCATAATGTTTCAAATGTTTATAAATGTGATAAAATATCACAATAAAGTAATAATATTGGCAAAGACCATGGCATTGCATGCTCCGCTTGACCTAGACGCGTGCCAGTTTTTAATACAATAAAATATAATACTCCCAGAGATAAAGTTAATCTGGGAGCGCTCTGCGCTAGAGAGCCATTCACAGGAAACAAACTTTAGTGGCCGCTGCACGGGCTGCACCCAAATATAAATTAATATTCAGGCTATAATGAAAAGAAAATAGAAGTAAAGTATAACACGCGGCACTAGCCCCCTACAAAGAAACGGGAAAATGTGTGACGGTATACTTTATTTTGACCAATATTCCATATTGGTAAACAATGTGCACTAGGAGTACCGGTCCTCTTGACATGAGGGACATAGTAAACATGAGTCAAGTAATTTGTTTAGCCCCTTAGTTCGTTCATAGGCACTGAGGGGGGGGGGGCATTAATTCAGATGATTGTGTTCTTCAAGTGCACATAATCTAATCTTGCAATGTAAAAGGAGAATTGCCCAAGTTGTCTGGGGCTTATGCCGGAGACCTGGTATATTATACACTACTAATATCTCAAATGTTGGTTGATTTTGGGCAAGTGGTGCCTAGTGAATAGATATAGGAGAGGGGGGGTCCACTGCCAGTCTCATGACGTTCTGAAAAAAATCTCCTCTCACTTTAGCCTAGTTCCACGCGGTATTTTCGTGTTAAAAGCGGGCAACATGACTATTCTTATAGATTATTTGACGCTGAATTCGAAAACCAATGTTGCCCAACGGTGACTTAAAAACTTCAACCCTTAAATCCCATTAATTTGGGCAAATGTGTCGAATTTGTAGACATTTAGGGGATCCTAGATGGTGAACGTAATTTTGAAGATAAAAATGATTTGAAAATTGATTGTTATCACAAATCAAATGTCTGAGAATATGGCTAGTCCAAAATTTGAGCTAAACTGGTTAACTGGTTTAAAATTAAGTTCAAACACAAAGAATAGGCCTAGCTGATACGTAGGACGTTTTTGTATTTTTTTTCAATATATTTTGGTAAACGTTTTTCTAGTGGCACAACAATGTTTGATGATTGTCTTATTGTTGCAAATATTTAGTAAATAGGCCATACTTGATAAGGTATAATTCAATCATGGCAGAAAAATGTTATTATTTCAATCTGTAGGACCATGAACCTTCGAGTATGTTGTCAAAAATCTGTTTACTTACGTTTAAGCGCACAACAATCATGTTGTGTTATGTAATATCATTCGCTGATAGTTCTCACGTTGTTCGCATCACAACTATAAATTGGTATGAACCTGGATCAAAACCCACACATTAAAATCCTTACTAAAGGTTTTGTCACGGATTTCATATATTCGACAACATTTTAGATAAAGAGTCAAAATATAGTCATTGGATTTGTTATTTCAACCAAATTCACACAATATAAGTAGTAAGCAATGAGGTTGTCTACTAGAAGATTTTATTTCACAAAACCTTTTACCTAGGTGCCCGCTATAGGTCGCTGTACTCTCAGGTACCTTGTAAAAAGGACTTGATTTTGGCGTTTTTAAGGTGTTTCCAAGCCGCCAAGAATCGTGAAATGAACTTTAAATACGTCATAATCAGAGCTATTAGGTACCTGACAACTCATACCAATTTTGGTTGGGATGAAAACATTCATTCTGAATTAGAAATGGGATGCAAAATTATCAAACTCACTTTGTGTAACTCTCCTCTGCTAGGCGCCTAATTCTCTGCAAGGACTTCTGTAGACCTACGTTGTAGCATAACAAAAGCCATGTCAATCGGCTTGCGATTAAACGTCGTGTTCCTCCATATTCTATTGTGAGAAGCTGTAGTGACAACGATAATACTTCAGCCTCTGAGCCGTGTAATAAAGCCAAAAAAGCTTTTTAAAAAAATGAGGAATCGAAGTTTGATGACGCTGCTTGTATGTTTTGGGCAAAGTTATGCCAATGAAAGTTTTATCGAAGTTCAGACGTGCGGTATGAGCAGTAGCATATTAAATGATTCCAAAATGCAGCTGTAATGAGTATACCATTCTGTGGTTTCATAGACCTAATGGCAGACAAAGCAAAATACCACCTCAATTTATATGGAAATCAATCCGGAAATTAACAAATCCATCTCAGCGTGGTTGTTTCCAGTTAAAAGAAATTGAGAAACCACCTGATGTTTACTTTTCTTTCGTCGCGAAGTACAGAAGAACAATAATAAATATGGCGACAACGCAATGGCATGGCTAGTAAGTAAGTTGTCTCAGGATTTTGCGTGGAAAGATACACTCAGTTCTTCAGAGAATAAGAAATATCTTTGCAATAGAATCAAAACCGAGATGAAAAATATATTAATTTATTTGTACCGTCAACAAATGGGTGACGATTGTGGTTGTGAAACGTATCTTATGCCAAAAAACGAGTGGAGACAAAAATTAATGACACGACGAGATCCCAATGAAAGGTCTATCATCCACTAGCAGTTCAGTCAGCCCGATAATGTCAATGGTCAAAGATAGTAGGCATGAGATGACTAAAAACTTCTAAACGCAGGTCACTTAAATAAGTGAAAGAGCTTCGAGTGCTTTCCAAAATCAGTCAACACATGCATTCATTCACCTATTAGTAGGATATATTTCAGAAAATGAGTTAATCGAAAATATTAACTCTGTGTCAAGATGTAGTGTTTGCGTTAACTTATGGTGAAGTTTAGACACCTAGGCATGTGGGCTTAGGTTGTACCGGTACTCTCCACAAAGAAACGCATTCTAAGCAACTTGTAATTAATTTCTTTTGCGACGCAGGAAACATCATCTGTTACAAAGACATTTTAGGAATTGACAATGCACTGGCAATGATGCCATTCAAGTTCAACATGTCGATGAAGGCTCAGGGGCTGAGATGTCTACTAAATTCTAAAGTAGGTAAATATAGGGGTAAATTTTGGGGTCGTATCGAGACTTCCAATGTAAATTATTTATATTGAGCACAACAAAATCAAGAAGATCATGAACTAAGTTAAAAAGCAAATACTCACTAAAGTTAAGAAAAAAAGTTGCATGCAAATTTAGACATACAATTATTTGCGGGGATGTGTAGACGGTGGAGGCAAGAGTGAAAAAATGATTTTTGGATAAGCACACCAAAGTTATAAATAAACTTTAAATATTTTGTTGGGGGAAGGGGGTCGGTGGTAGGGATAGTGGGGGGCTAAATTCTTCGAATGTCCGGGGAGGGGGGCCCAAAAACAAAAATTTTTTTTTTTTAAGTCGTAATACCGCGGAAAAGTTGCGAATTGTGGAGGGCTAAAAAATTTTTTAAAAAAATTTAAAAATCGGTTCATATCTTCCCGGTCGCGCAGTGCTCTAAAGTTTTCAAAAATTTGGAAAATTTTGATTTTTTTTTTTTTTTTTTTTTTTGTTGTAATACCGCGGAAAAGTTGCGAATTGTTAAGACTAAAATAGGTATAAAAAATTAAAAAAAATCGTTTTATATCTTCCGGTCGCGCCATGTGCTCTCAACTTTTCCAAAATTTTGAAAAATTCACATTTTTACGATAATTTAATATTTTTAACATAGAAGAAAATTTAAAATATGAAAAATTCGAGCTTTTACATTCGGGAAGAGGCTTATTTAAAAATGTTAAAAATTATCGTAAAAATGTGAATTTTTCAAAATTTTGGAAAGTTTAGAAGCACATGCGCGACCGGAAGATATGAACCGATTTTAAATTTTTTTAAAAAAAAATTTTTTTGTCTCCACAATTTGCAACTTTTCCGCGGTATTACGACTTTAAAAAAAAAAAAATGTTGTTTTTCGGCCCACCCTAATGTCCGGGCAACATGTTTTTTTTTGTTTCGGCACACAAAAGCTAGTCAAATTGCGTTCAAGTACGAACAAAAATGGATGTCAAACTTTTGTTGTTGAGGGGGGGGAGGGGGGGGGGGGGTGTTAGAGCCATCGGACATCTGGGCAACATCGATTTTCGGTTTAAGCACATCAAAGTTAGTAAGATCGCGTTCTAAGTACATATGAATGAATGAAAGTGTCAATTTTTAATTTTTGGGGGAGTAATGAGGGGGGGGGGGGGGGTTAGAGACATCGTAGGTCTGAGCAACATGGATTTTCGGTTTTAGCACACCAAAGTTACTAAGATTCGGTTCTAAAGACGAGTAAATGAATAAAAGTGTCAAACTTTTGATTTTTTTGGGGGGGGGGGGGGGGGGGGGGGGGGGTTAGAGCCATCGGACGTTTGGGCAACATGGTTTTTCGGTTTTAGCACACCAACGTTAGTAAGATCACGTTCTAAATTTGCTTTTAACACCCTTTCGGCTAAACCACATGTTTAAACCAGGCTTCTTTGCTTTACCACCTTTACAAAGGTACATTAGGAAGCTTCGCAAACGCTTTTCAGGCACGTTAATGGATGAGCGTAATTCATTACAATCGAATAAAGCATGTAGGTGTTATTAAGTCCAAGAAATTTAAAAAAAAACGTAAAATTGCGATTATCACGAGAAAAAATTTTTTGATTGCGTTCAAATTTCTCACGAATATCTAAATTCATAAAATTAAGGTTCTGTGAAAAAATCATTACAATTGGATAAAGCATGTAGGGCCTAGGTGTTATAAGCCAAAGAAAGTTTTAAATTCGAAAACAATTGTAAAATTGCGATTTTCATGAGAAATAATTTTTCGATTGCGCTCAAATTTCATACGAATATATCAATTCATAAAATTAAGGTTCAGTGAAAAAATCATTACAATTGGATGAAGCATGTAGGTGTTATAAGTCGAAGAATTTTTTAAAAATCAAAAAATTCGTAATATTGCGATTTTCATGAGAAATAATTTTTTGATTGCGCTAAAAAATGTGGCAGTTCTAAGTTCAGAGATTTCAAAGGCCTCCATAAAATTTCATCGCAATCGGAGTATCGGTTTAGCCGGAATTGTGTAGACAAACACACAAAAATACAAAAAAAGAAAAAAAAAACATTCCGGATTTTTTTCTCCAGTGTAGTGAAATGGAACCTTTGCTTCGCTCATCTGATAAACAAATGCCTGTAATATTTTATAAAATATGTATGCCTACATGGACAAAACCAGTGGCGTAGGAACCGAGCGGAAAAGGGGGGGGCAAAACTTACACGAGTTAAATATTGACACATAATTTCTGTAGTAAATAATATGCACTTACATTTATACAATTCGACAAGTCACCTTGGTAAAACGAATATGTTTGACTGTTTGCTTTGTCATTACATAAAAAAATATTATTTACTACAATTCAGAAATTAAAAAAGTCCGCCCCAACCGGGAATCGAACTATGGATCTCCTGCATTCCAGACAGGCGCCTTAACCAGTAGACCATCAGGACGGGTACATTTTGATCTCTGAATTGTAGTTGCATTATACATCTGAATGGATGGAACAGTACTGGTTGGGGCGGATGTTTTTTAATTTCTGAATTGTAGTAAATAATAACAATTACACCTACGGGAGTGTTTCCCGACTAACCAAATCGAGAAATAAAAAAATATGTTGAAATATACTAAAATGGGCCACTTCACCTGCGTTCAATCCCTTGGTCGGGAAAGATTTGGTAATCTCTGAATATCCGACCCCACCCGAAATGTTGGGTACCCCTCAGCAGGGATGCCCAACGATATGAAAATCCATTATCGATATTGATGGGCAACCTTACCGTAAACCACAAGCTACCAGTGTTACATGAGAGGGATTGAAAATCATAAAGACAGTAAACTTTCATTGTTTCATGTATTAAAAAAACAAGGGATATGTCTAAAAGTAACATAACATCCATTTATCAAGTGTTGATATGATATTATCAATTATTGTTGCTGGTCCAATGATTACCAGATTACCTTTGTAAAGTATTGAATAATAGCTAGTATGTAAAATGATGCCAAAACTAGAGGTGTGCGTTTTTGGTGTTATTTAATAAAATAAAACCGAAATAACACCGCAAAATGGTAATAAAACCATATAACACTGCTGAAAGGTAATAAATCCATAAAACGCCGCTAAATGGTGATAACACAAAATTAACCCTAATTTGTTAAATAAAACAATATTTTGCCATTTGCTTAAAAAATAACACAGTTGATTCTATTCTTAGTCACTTTTCACAACAAACTTGTCAATAAAAACAAGCTAAAACGAAAAAAAATAATTGCAATTTAAAAAAAGAGATTTTCTTCTGATTAAATAGTGCTAGCTAAGTGTTTCCACTTTTTTTATGGCTGCAGGAGCAATCACTAGGTGGTAGATATGCGAGATAAAAACTGTGGTGACTTATGTACATATTGCAATTTCCTATGGATTTTAAGTACGTAGTATAGTAATATGATTGATTTTATCACTGTTTTGCAATGCGAGAAATGCGAAAATACAATAAAAAACATATAACACCACTTTTACAATTTCCAAAACGAAAATTAGGAAAAAATAAAACCATTTAAACACACCTCTAGCCATTACATATCAATGTATGTATAAAAAAACAAAAAGGTTGATTTCAACATAAATCTATTACACTTAATAAATATCTAGATCAAACCAGTAAAATTATGACAATAACTTTTGGCTTTCACTTGAAAAATACCTAGGAAAGGTTTTCCTAGCTAGTCTGGGTTTCTCTTCAGGAGATTTCTTTACCCTCTTTGCTTCCTTCTTGGTATCTGCCTTCTTCTTGGTCTTTGAGGGCAACTCTAGCAAAGCCTGGAAAAGAATAGAGGGGCTCATGTAAATAAAGCGCCAATTATTTCACATTTGAGTCAGCCACATTGGATTGAACTGGTTACAAAAATTGTATTTTCGAATTTAAAAACCTTTAACAATTGGGCTTTGCGCGCAAAGATTTTCGCAGGTCGCACCAGAGTTGTACGGCCCTAAATACTACGGATTATCAATACCAGTACGATGTGAGTGAGCTTGTTTATCTGAAGTACTTGGACTTAACCGCGTAGTTCTCTGGGCACGGCCGTGTGAAAAATTGTCATTTCCATCTAGATGCCTTACGTTCTGGTCTCGTACTAAGTTACTGCCACGAGCGTTCAAAAGTGACTGTGCAAAGTCCAATACTAAGTTGGTGCTACGAGCGTGAGAAAGTGACAGTGCAAAGTCCAATACTAAGTTAGTGCTACGAGCGTGAGAAAGTGACCGTGCAAAGTCCAATACTAAGTTGGTGCTACGAGCGTTCAAAAGTGACTGTGCAAAGTCCAATTGATCCAACAAAGCATTAGCATTATATTATTTTATTCTAATCCACTGATATGTAGTTTACCTGGCAATATATTATATTATACTCTTGTCCAAGTGAATCTAGTGAAAATATTGCTCATATTGCTCAATATTCAGTTTCCAGCAATATAAGCTTCCAACAACAAACATTGTACAATATGTGTATAACATCAGTATAATATGATTACCAAGAGATGTGAGAGAGAGCAAAAGTGTTGGGATGTTTACAAGTAAATGTCGCGAGTGGATATTGAATAAATAGAAAATAAATGTAAGTAGGACATAGAATAGCTAATAATAATAAATAAAGATAATAATAAAGAGCATACATAAGTAGCAAAGGGAATAGGCCTAGGCCCTAAAGTATAAACAAATACAAAAAAATTGGCTGAAAAGTGAAAATGGTCATGAATACAGTTTTAGACATTTCAACTGGTTCGTAACCTGCCTCAATTGATTGGATATTGCTTAATGTCTTATATTAATGCACTTTGGCTATTCGAGACAATGAGTGGTGATAGATGAGGATGAAGTATGAACAGAAGGGAGGAGGGGAAACCCGGTACCAGCACGTAGCCTACTCCTTCCGAAAAGTATCAAGGGGACCAACGCCTTAACGTCCCATCCAAAAGAACGGTGTAACCTTGACAGTCATATAGGTTCCTCCACTAATTCGGACTGAGAACAGACGTCGAGGAGAACGAAGCCATTACACTAGCTCTCGAACCCTCTATCTGCTCTAGCCAACGGTATACGTGAGTTTCAGGGCAGAGTGGTCACCCACTCTACCCCTGACCACGCCCAATTCTGCTTAACTTCGGTGTTCGAGTGGGGTAACCCGTCTCAAAACATTTCATATGTGACCCTCGTAATTGAATGAGATTGTAGAATAATATTCAGGAACCACTGATGGAAGAAACTACAGGGATTTAAATGACTTTAAGGCCTACTTGATGGCAGAAGTGTATGTGAAACTATCTTGGTGGTCAATTTTGATATTTTGAATTTATATCTTTGGATTTTATGTTTTTATATGCTTCCAAACCTCAATGTAAAATGGCAGCAATGCTGTATTTGAGTGAACCAATAAATAAATAATAATAATAATAATAATAATAAAAATAATAATAAATAAGCCAGTTCCGAGTGATAGTGGATCGTCTCTAATACCTGGTATTTGATTAGCCTAACAGTTAGAATGCGCTAATACCGTGTTCGGCTGGACCACGGACTAATCCTCCATATCCAGTTGCACAAAATAAATAAATAGGGACCCTGCACCCAGTTGGGCGACGTTTCATCTTTGCGAGACAGTTGTCATCGAAAGTTTTTTTTCTAAAATCTACCATCAATAATTCAATGTCGGAAATAGTCTAAGGTTGTTCCGTTTCAACCTTGTTGATTCTGGTGCTGTCCGCGGGTGGAATCGTGTCCAGCTTGATTGATCGGTGTTACCTACTTAAATATGCCGGTCGGGTCTCTAGTTGGTCATCGTTCACTCGTCGATGGTGTCGGTGCCTACATGGTTAGCTTGGTCTGCTTTGAATGTAATGTTCCCCACTGAATATCAGTTCTGTGACTGAGTGGGTAGATTCTAAATACAAACTTATTTATTTTATTTATGTCCAAGATGGACAAGATAAGAAGTATATTTATCGATTTGGATAGTCGGGAAACACACCCGTAGGTGGAATTGTTAATATTTAATACAATTCAGAAAAATCCCCGTTCGGGATGGATTTTTAAATTTCTGAATTGTATTAAATATTAAGATAAGAAGTAGTGTAATCAGAAAAGAACTGGGACTGGACAGGAAACTAGGAAGAGAACGTCTAAGATGGTTTGGAGTTAGGACATATTAAAAGAAAGGCCAGGGAGAGGATTCCAAGACGAGAATTTCAAGTGGCAGAGAAGGGGAAAAGTAAAGTAGGAAGGCCAAGAGAGGTATGGTAAAGATTAATCCAAGAAGACAGAAAAGTAGATGAAGTGTGGGATCATGTGGCAAGAGTAAAGCTGTGGGAGGACAAAAGAGAGTGGAGTAAATTGGTGGAGAGGAAGGAGTCAGATGATGAGGAAGAAACACTGAGTCTGGCAAGCTTAGTATCTACAGTTTCATACCCTAGATAATGGTGGAAAACCACTACCCAAGCTGACATAGTTGGAACTGAGTTATGATGATGATTATTATTATTTATTTAGCCGTAGCAATGTGGAAGTGTGTAGACCTAAAAGCCATTCGATAATGTAAGTTAAAACGGTATTCCTGTACCAGTGTAGGATACCTCATTGTCATTGATACTACTAGCACCAATGCAGTTCCAGGACAATAAACCAAAAATTTGTTCATTATTAACATTGTACTTTGTTCTACTTTTTCATATACCCGATACGGTCGATACCATATTTACACGCATATAAGCCGCACCCTAGTTTTCAGGGTGCCATTTTTTAAAAACTCTTGGCCTGTTCATTGTTTTATTATTGTGTAATGCTGGCATCAAAATTTTGAGAGATAGATAGATAGATAGATAGTCGTCTTTATTTAGGCGGGGATTAAAGCCAGTTAGGCTTTATCTTCCATCCAACCTCTTAATATTTCAGATACATCGATGTATGACAACATAATTAATATAACACACAATTTAATCTAAATAATAATAATAAAAATATATATATATATATATATATTATTATAATAAAAATAATAATAATAATAATAATAATAATAATAATAATAATAATAATAATGTAAAATAGTGTAGAAGATATACATATCCAACATGCAATAATAAAGTAAAATAGTATAAAAATACAGATTATAGTCTACATGCAATGATATACCATTATTTAGAAATATATAGAATATGAGTTCAGCACACACATACATACACATATTATCTACTCATTATGAAACAATTGCTTGAAATATCTAAAAATTCCCATTCATTCTTGTCCTCAATTCATTCATACCGTACAAACTTTTTGGAGTATTATTAATACATAGCGGTAATTGAGTGAGTTGCAATAATTAAAGTAGTGATTCAGCAGGATTCATGTTTATGTTTCATTCGTCCCATGGTTTTTATTGAAATATAATTCACGTATTTTATTCCTAAAAATATTATAGTTATTGATGTGTGCGTCAATGTTAATTGGCCGGGCGTTCCAGGTTCTAATGGCGTTGATAGAAAATGAATTATCAAGGTTTGTTCTGTGAACAGGGAAAATGAGTTGCTGCGTTCCCGACCTTGACCTTGTGTTAAAGAGGTGATTTGAATGAAGATACTGGAAATTTGTAGAAAGATACGAGGGTGAAGAATTTGAAAGTACTCGATGAACTATACAGACGGAGTGAAGGTTACGTCGCTCGTGTAGACGTAGCCATTTAAGATGCTTGAAACCTGGAGTTATATGATCGGATTTTTTTATTCTGAGAATGAATCGCACGCATGAATTTTGAGCCCGCTGAAGGCGAATAGACAGGTCTTCAGTCAAGTCATTATATACAACGTCGCAGTAGTCGAAATGTGGCATGATGAGAGATTGTACAAGTAGAGTTTTCAGTTTAGTTGGTAAAAAGTTTTTAAGTCTGTTCAGTGAGTGTAGGGAAGCATAAGTCTTTTGGCACACGTGTTTAATATGGTCAGTCCAAGAAAGATTGTCATATGTAGTCCTAAGTTTTTTACCTTGTGTTGTAGAGGTATAGCCATCCCACTCATAACAACACTAGGAAGTGTTGAATAATTAATTTTTTTCAGTAGTTTATGGTACCCCAATATTATAGTTTGCGATTTATTAGGGTTTAAATGAAGTAGATTGTCAGCAGCCCACCTGGCAAGAGATTTTAAGTCCTCGTTCATCATCATTATGGCCTGATTAATTGATATAGGTGAAGCATGAAGGTATATTTGAAGATCGTCGGCGTATAAGTGATGATAACAGTACTTTAGAGACGATGAAATATCATTTGTATATATTGAAAACAACAGAGGTCCAAGTACACTGCCTTGCGGCACCCCAGCAGTTACATTTTGCCACATTGATCGATTTTCGCCCGATGTAACACATTGTTGTCTTTGACGCAGGTAAGAGTCCATCCACCGAAGTGAAGAGGTAGAGAAGTTGATAGATTCAAGTTTGGATAGAAGAATGTCAATGTTTACGGAGTCAAAAGCTTTACTGAAGTCAAGTAGGGTCAAGAGTGTTAGTTGTCGATTGTCCATGCTTGTCCTTATGTCGTCAGTTACTTTAATTAAGGCTGTGCATGTACTGTGATTAGTTCTGAAACCCGATTGATATTTATCTAAGATGTGATGTTCATAGAGAGAGAGAGAGAGAGAGAGAGATCGGTCGACTGGTGGGAAGCCTGTGATTCGGAGGGGGGGTAAGTACCGAGTGCGTGCGTATCGCTAGGCTTCGCATCAAATGCCGCGCATATATCGTCATGTAAAATGCCTCTAGTAGCCAGTGGCATTGTATCGACTTGAGAAATACGATGATGCGCGGACAATGCTACGGTATGGCCTAGAGTATGGCGGAGCCCACGTAGCAACCGTTCGCAATGCGCACTGTTCAAATATACATATATTGACGTAAAACTGAAGATTTTTTTCCAGCACGGTTTTTTCGGTTTTTGAGGGTATCAAATTTGGAAAAAAGTGCGGCTTATATGTGTGTAAATACGGTACTTTCATTTGTCACCCCCACCCCCATGAGGCCAGTGGGCGACGTGCGACTGGTGGGGATGAAGGCGAGGACCACAGTGTGTGACCGGGACGCGAGCGCAAGGGAGGTTCCTGAGCGTAGGTCTTGGGTCTCGTGGCTACCCTTAGTGTACTTGTTTACAGTTATTATTCTTGCAGCTATTAAACCGGAGGACTATTCCCGTGTTGCGGTGTCAAGTTATTAATAAGTGTTATTATATATTATTCAGTGTATTAAACCGGAGAACTGTTCCCGTGTTACCACGCTAGTTCTTATAAACAGTGGATGTATTTTAAGTGTATTTAACGGAAGACTATTCCCGTGTTGTGTTCTGGTATAACCTAGATATTAATTACATAATTATATGAGTATTTGTGTGTTTTAATTGTTCAACTGTAGTTTTAGTCTTGTCACTCCCTAGACGGCGACTCATTCCAGTAAGATGCAGCAAATTGCAGATATGTAGTAGTCACCTAACTTCAAATCCAGATTGATACACCGCAAGACGACATTTGAAAATCTTACCTTAACATTAATTTGTATTCTCTTCAGTTTATACATATTATATCCACATCTTGTGAGAGTTTATAATTTGTCCGAAGTTTTCTCAGAATCTTTCTTTTCTCGTTTATCTTTTTGCCACTTAAAGGCGTAATTAAATCTTGCGAACACGGAACTGTATTTGCATTAGTCTTGTTGTTAATGGTCGAACACTTCTCCTTCCTCTTTCCTGTATTTACCGTGATCGCAGGCGTCTTTAAATCTTGCGAACACGTAGCTGTATTTGCTTTTAACCTTCCTTCCTTTCCGTATTTCCGTAATCGCAGGGTTGTCAGCAAAACATTGGTGCACCGAGTCCTCACCATTCATCATCACACGTTCGTCTTTCTTGACAGACTTAGCCTTTATCGAAGGTGTGTCGAACCTGTGATTGACTACTGGAATTATCGAAGGTGTGTCGAATCTGAGGTTGTATACTGGTATTATTTCCATATTTTTAAGAGAATCCTCATTATCCAACGTTTTATGATTAACTTTTTTGATTTCCTTAACCTTGATAATTGGCTTTGTTAATGTTTCCAATATCTCAAAGCTATTTCCAAGGGCAGATTGCCAACTGTCATCGATCTTTTGAGCATTACTTTCAATCTTTTGTCCGGTTTCCTGTAACAACAGGAATAACATGTACCTTGAATGAGCCTGGTGACATTAACTGAATCTTTAGTTGCAGAGAATAATAATATTGAACTGGAAAAGAACTAGCTATGACAAAATAAACCACAGAAATAGTGTGTGACAGGGGCGCAAATGTTCAACATTCAAACCCAAACCTAAACTTTGAGTTCGAAAAACAGAATGTAATTTCAATCACACACTAGATCAAGTGTCAGTTTTTATGTAAGTAAGTCACTAATATAAGTTTAAGATTTTCAGTGTTACTTTCTTAAGACTGTTGGCTAAGCTCGAAAAAAACAGGCTTTGACGCAGAACGCAGAGGTAAAGTCAGGATCGCTTGGAAGCTCTATCATTTGTCCTTTCGGGTTGTGTTTGTACCAAAATGTTAAGTAAGAATGCGTAATATGTTAAGGCTATTCCACCGCGTTTTTCTATTTTCCAAAATATGCTACTAAGTTAAAATATAGTGAATGGCTTTAAAACATGGCTATTTTAGAAAATCAAAAACATTTTTTCTAAATTTTTTTGATCCGGTACACGGCCAATATAGCCACCTCAAAATAATTTCAAACTTCAATTCGCCAGGGCACACCATTCAACGTACGGTGTTGTGCTTTTGTGACATTAATTTTTAACTGTTTTTCTATGGACTGACTGAGAGAAAACAGATTTATTTTAACAATTGTCTTTCCAGCGAATTTTTTCGTTTGGCGGTATTTTTACCGATTTGTACCGCCAAACGAAAAAATTCGCAGGAAAGACAATTGTTAAAATAAATCTGTTTTCTCTCAGTCAGTCCAAAGAAAAACAGTTGAAAATTAATGTCACAAAAGCACAACACCCTACGTTGAATGGTGTGCCCTGGCGAATGAAGTTTGAAATTATTTTGAGGTGGCTATATTGGCCGTGTACCGGATCAGAAAAATTTGGAAAAAAATATTTTTGATTTCTAAAAATAGCCATGTTTCAAAGCCATTCACTATATTTTGACTTAGTAGCATATTTTGGAAAATAGAAAAAGCGGTGGAATAGCCTTAATGGCATAAAGAGATAAGGTGCCAACAGCTTACCTTAAATGGAGTAGGCGCGCCGCAAAAGAAAACATAAACACAAATAAAATAAACTACATAATCAAAACGTTTTCGGTCCACGTGACCTTCCTCAGTGAGTGTAGAGAAAGAGACTGAGTTGAAACTAAAACTAGGCTAGCTGTTGGCTAGGGGTGAGGGGTGAGTGAATGAGTGTTGATTGGGTGACAGGGAGGGGGGGGGGGGGGAAGAGGGAGGAGAATCACCATAGGTTTAAATTCAGTTTTTGGCGGGATTTGCAGATCCACTGGTAGGCCAATTCCCATCTTCTCAGTTCACCAGCTTGTATGGTAAGTGGGACAGACCTTATGACACAAGCTGTGAAACAGGCCTCTCCAGCAAGACCTACAAGATATTTAACAACAACACCTGTGGGACCAGCAACGTGGTGTACCAACTTAAGTGTACGCAATGTCCTGCTAAGTATATTGGGTTGACCACCAACACTCTACGCATGAGGATGAATGGGCACAGGCAGGACGTGCGAGGAGAGAATTTGGAGAAACCAGTGGCACTGCACGCTTATAGGCATGGCCCACCCTTTACGACCTGTTTCACAGCTTGTGTCATAAGGTCTGTCCCACCTACCATACAAGCTGGTGAACTGAGAAGATGGGAACTGGCATACCAGTGAATCTGCAAATCCCGCCAAAAACTGAATTTAAACCTACGGTGATTCTCCTCCCTCTTCCCCCACCCTGTCACCCAATCCACACCCTCCCCTCACCCCCACCCCTAGCCAACAGCTAGCCTAGTTTTAGTTTCAACTCAGTCTCTCTCTCTACTCTCACTGAGGAAGGTCACGTGGAAAACGTTTTGATTATGTAGTTTATTTGTGTATTTGTGTTTTCTTTTGCGGCGTGCCTACTTTAAGGCAAGCTGTTGGCACCCTATCTCTTCATGTCATTCACATGATCCAGCCTTTTGGTATTCCTTTCTAACACATAAGAATGTGTAATAGTTAATATCAAGGCACATTTTCCAAATACTGCTCACTTTTCTTTTTAACTGACCGTAAATATGATACCAAACAGTTAATTTGTAGTAATTTCCCAATTTTGTGTAAGAGACAATTATTACAAATTTCAAAATCGGCTTTGATAGAGACACTTGCTCATACTTTGTGAACAGCCTCCCAAAAATGCAGATTTTTTGGATGAGCGTAGCGAGCGTAGCGAAGATTCCATTTCACTACACTGGAGAAAAAAAATCCGGAATGTTTTTTTTTTTTTTTTTCTTTCTTTTTTTTTTTTGTATTTTTGTCTGTTTGTCCACACGATTCCGGCTAAACCGATACTCCGATTGCGATGAAATTTTATGGAGGCCTTCGAAATCTCTAAACTTAGAACTGCCACGTTTTTTGAGCGGAATCGGAAATTTTTTTCTCATGAAAATCGCAATTTTTACGATTTTTTTCAATTTTTAAAAAATTTCTTCGACTTATAACACCTACATGCTTTATCCGATTTTAATGATTTTTGCACAGAACCTTTATTTTATGAATTTAGATATTTTTGTGAAATTTGAGCGCAATTGAAAAAATATTTATCATAAAAATCGAAATTTTACAGGTTTTTTCTTTTTTTAAACAACTCTTTGACTTATAACACCTACATGCTTTATCCGATCGTAATCATTTTTTCGCAGAACCTTTATTTTATGAATTATTATATTAGTGTAAAATTTGAGCGCAATCGAGAAATTATTTCTTATGAAAATCGCAATTTTACGATTTTTTTAACAATTACGATTAATTTAAAAAAAAAAAGGTTAATTTTTAATTTAATTTAATTTAATTAAAAAAAAAAATCAACTAAGTAATGATTTTGCATCGGAACAACAGAAAATTCGCATAACACATGGCAGCTCAATGCACCAATTACGCTCATCCAACAACGCGGCGGGACTTAAGCGTTTTCCTAGTTTTATGAAAATTAAAGGTCAAAAAGCTGTACGTTCTGTATGTGAAATATGCTGGATTTGACGATCGAGCGTGCGAGTTTTGGCGGGCACACAAAAAAAACAAAATAAAAAATATTTTAATAAAAATCATATTTAGAGTCTACCCTCTCAGTCACAGAACTGGTTTTCAGTGGGGGACGATAAATTTAAAGCAGACCAAGCCAACCCTGGAGGCGCCCACACCATCGACTAGCGAACAACGACCAACCAAAACTGTTTGTTACAAGCAAATTGCATTATTTAGGCCCCCAACAATATGTGTTTGCCTAGGGCAAAAGAAGTTTTAACTAATTGAATGTTCTAGTTACGTTCGATCCTCAAAATGTTGGGTTTGCCCACCCCTAGTTTTGCTTTGGGCTAGACATGAATGACGTTTTATTTAGGGTTGTGCGAACTGCGAACCTGGATTTTTTAATTTCGAACCGAACCTCGAACTTGCCTAACAAGGTTCCATAGATTTTGATGTACAATTCCCAAATTTTATTAATTTTGGGTGCTGGGTCACGTTCCAAGGTCAGAATTTTCTAAGCTGTGTAAAAAATTACTAGGTAGGCCTAAATAGAGTAATGAGAGAAATGTTTGTTGAAACGTGGGGTTATTGTATTGTATGCCTAGGCCTACGGATGGCTATCTTGGCCTAGGCCAGTTTACAGATCGGTATTTTCGTGTTTTGATCGGTTTTATCACTTAGGCTAGCTCACCCACGCGATCTTAATCACTTAGGCTAGCTCACCCACGCGATCTTAATCACTTAGGCTAGCTCACCCACGCGATCTTAATCACTTAGGCTAGCTCACCCACGCGATCTTAATCATCGTCAAACACAAACAAAAAACGTTTCATTTCAGTTAGCTATTCATTGAGAAAATGATTCAACACTAAGTAAAAACACGGAACATTTATTAAATTTCTCTCGAAAACTAAACTCTCTTAGAAGCAACACAACTGTAATCGGATTTAATTTTTAGCACGGAACATTCTTAAAATCATAGTGTCGACGACAGGTTGCAATCGTAGGCCTTCTCCTCGCAGCGCTAATTCCTGAGTGGCGAGTGCGGTGGACTTGTATAGATCGGTCGCTACTGTAGGCGTGGCTTCCTTAAGCGGGAAATTCAAAGTTCGGTTCGAGGTTCAAAATAATTTTCGAACCGAACCGGTTTAAGGTTCGGTTCGTATTTTAAACGGTTCGCACAACCCGAGTTTTACTTTCATCCAATCATGCAAATAGGTGTTGAGAAAGTTGAATAATTACGATTAGACATACCACTTGGTTGGAGATAGGACTGTCATCCAGTGAAACTATGTCATTCATCCCACATTTATCTGTTAAATTTCTTTTCTTGTTTTCCTTTGTGTCACATGACGGCGTCTTCACTAGCACTTTGTTGGACACTAGGGCTGTCGTCCAGTGAACTAGTCATCATTCCACAATTTTATCTGTTAAATTTCTTTTCTTACATGACGGCGTCTTCACTAGAGAAATTTCACGAGTCTTTGTGTTAATCGATATATATTTGCAATCCATCCGTCTCTCTTCTATATTTTTGTCAACGGCAGGGGAGTCACCAAAATATGGCAAAACTCTACTTTGCAATGAGTTTGCAGGTATTTCTTCACAATTCATCTTAGTAGGTCCGTCTTTTGATTCGTCTGAACTACTTTCAAATGGAGGCGTGTCCAAGACGGAATTATTTTTCTTCTTAAGCTTTTTCATTTGCTCGAAGGCAATTTTAGAGGTTTTCAACGCGTTGAGCAGCTCCATACAGTTTTCTAATGCAGACGATTGCCAATCAGGATTGATCATTTCCTCACTAATATCTTTCTTTTCAATGGTTATCTGTAAAAAGGGGAATAAATAAAAATGTACCTTCAACATGTCTGTTAAGATTTATTGAACCTGTGATTTAGGACAAGTTCAAGAGAAAGAACATACATAGTCATCCCGTTTGTTCAAGATCAACATATTATGATCTAGGAAGAGACGAATAATATCTCTCTTGCAGAAAAACCTCATTGGTGTAGAGAAAGGCCTGACACTTATTTACACGATGATATAAATAATATGTCAGCAATGTGCCGGCAGTATGGTTTTATCAAATTCCTGATTTGTGATTGTGTAAAGAATGCCAGCCAAGAGGCTGTATCATGAGAGTGATGAAAGAGATAACAAAATTTCCACAAATGACGGACCAGATCTGCAAGGAACTAGGGGTGGGATACTTAACCGGTTAACTGATTTTCAGCCCGTGGCTGAAAAACCGGTTTGTGATGTCTGCGCCTGTTAAACGTAAGCACAACAATGGCCCGTGTAAACAACACTTAAAGTGAACAAATTAGTGCTGAGCTATGACATCATTCAATTATCGATATCACACGAAAATTTTTGATATGATATTGATGTATCGAAATGTAATTGTTTGTAAATTAAAACAAAAAAAAAATTAAAAATTAAAAAAGTGGGTCTATTCCCTATTTTTCATAATTTGTGGCCAAATAGGGTTGATAAGGACCACCATAAACCCATCTAACTATTTGTACGATCTTACAATCCCGTTTTATGACCCGGCACCTCCACCATATGCACCAGCCAGGTTAATTTAATTTTGACTAGTACATTCACGGAACCTCCACCAAAATTACGAAATTTATCATTTTTGTGTAAATTTCGATATGAAACCAAATATCGGTATCGAAAATATTTCCAACTATCGATATCGTATCAAAATATTGATTTTTTTGCCCAGCCCTAAAAAAATCAATAATGTTTTTCGAATGTAATGTAGCTATCAGCTGGTCGCTTGCCTCAAGTGGATCTCGGTAGGGTTGCACGTGCATTGGATGGCGCAAGGATTATCGTAACCAGTAACCGCCCACTCAAGGTTGTGACTCTTGAGTCTCGTGACACCGTGAGAAAGAGCGCGGGAGAGCGAGAGAAATGGAGAGCGCGCAAGAGTCGTAAAGAGAGAGTTCACTGGAATGGAATGAATTCGAGATAGGTTCCACAGTAGGCCTATGTTATTGATGACGATAATGGCAGGCCTACTGATGAGAAATTAAGTTTTATTTCTTAAGAACATAAAGATAAGGAAGACCGTTCTGTCTAGCTACTCGCCAGCTTGGGGAGGGGGGGGGGGGGAGAGACGATACGGCGATATGGGATGTCAGTGTCACGAGCGTTGGGCGAGTATGAGTGGTATCACTGTCAAGTGTTAGTGCTGTATTACTATCAAGGTCATGTGACAGTGCCAGTGGATAAAGTTTTGTTCATTATGCAGTGTAAATTTTGATAGGTAGTATTTTGATATTGAAAATATTCCCACTATTGATATCGTTTTGAAATATTGATTTTTTGCCCAGCCCTAGTTGAAAACATAGTAAAACTTTTTTTTTTTAAATCTGTAAATTCAAATTGGAATAAAAATCAGTCGATCCGATTATGGTAATAATATGGTAATGGCATATAGCCTATGGTAATAATCTTGCAATGTTCTTTCTAGTGCTGTGTTTCTTGCATTTATAAGTTTTTATAATCAATCATTGTTGTATAAAGTATAAACCGTGTTTATTTAACGCTTAAGTGTTTTGTTCTTTTTGAGATGTCCTAGTGACGTGTTATTCTGTTTTATTGAGGCGCAAAGTCGAGAGTTTTGATGGGTTTGTTGAACTTTGTTCGTGTTCTCAACTTCTCCAGCTGTTGGAGGGCGGGGCCTGCCACAGCGTGAATGTTACGGAATGTGCCAGCCAGCTGTAGCGTACAGTACTTAGCCTACAAGCTAGACGCGGATGTACGTCCGTCATAATAAACTTTCTTGACATTTTACAAACATAATAGTACAGTAAGACATCATTCATCCAAGGTGGATGGGACCGAGCTATGCTAGGTTAACAAAAAACTCGGATGATCCAGACTTTCTTGTTCAACTCCTCCTAGCAGGACCCTAGTATATGAAAGTGATATCTTAGTGTAAAACTCATGAAATACCATTACAAGAACATAAATATAAACAGCATCTTAGTGATGACATCAGCCGCCGACTGCTTTGCTGATGGAATGAATGTGTGATCTCACTATCTTATTACATAACGTAAACAAAACAATGCAGGCAGCGAGAGTCTTGGCTCGAAGCCAATGGACTGATAGTGAGCTAGCGATCCTAGTTTGTGGTGTGGGAGGAGGAGAAGGGGGGGAGTGAACGGTTATTTCCGCGTCTGTCAGCTCTTGACTGGATGTCGCATTGCAAGTTTCATTCGCCCATTCCCATTCATAATCATAGCCAGCCTCTAGTACGTCGTCTTCAAGACCATTTTTTGTCTCTTTCTCTCATTCTTTCTCTCCCTCTCTTCTCTCTCTTGTTCGCAGTCTTCGAGCAAGGTCGCGGCGGCGGCGGCGGAAAGTACTCACAAAGACCAATATGAGCACTGGCTCAACTTTCTCTGGCACCCTACCCTTGACACCCGTCCCTAACCCCCCTTACAATTTGCGCGCTGTGCAATTCTTATGTGACATGTCATTGTAGTAAACAGCATACTGCATGACATTCAGATGTAAAGAACATAACATTTTGGCCCAATTTTAAAAAAAGCGCGCCTGAAACCAGCTCGGATAACACAGAGTCTCGGTTAATCGGAGCTCGGATGAACGAGGTCTTACTGTATTGTGCATATATTTATTAAGGACTCACTATGAACACCATCAAATTAGTACCCTGGTATATTCTTGTTTTCCACATTATTTCAAAACTCCTAGAAATTTCCAAAATCCATTTAAAAAACATAACTAGGCTTATTAGTAGGGCCTACATTGTTTTATTGAATTTCCCATTTTTGACCATTTTCCTTGCGTCACTGCATAGTTTTTTAAAACTTTACCGTGGAAAACGATCCATAGGGGTTCTACTGTATAATGTATTTGAACAGCGCGCGCTTCGAAAGGTTGCTACGTGGGCTCCGCCATACTTTAGCTAGGCCATACCGCAGCATTGTCCGCACATCATCGGGTCTCTCGGGTCGATACAATGCCACTGGCTACTAGAGACATTTAACACGACGATATATGCACGGCATTTGACACGAAGCCAAGCGATGCGCACGCACACATTACCTTCCCTCCGAATCCCAGGCTTCCCACCAATTGACCGATCTCTCTCCTCTCTCTCTCGTCTTGCCTTCAGTAACTCTCTGGCAGTCAAGGAAGGTAGTTCGTCATGTAGGCGGGTGTAGTTTCCGCGCTCACTCGTAATTGTCACGTTGTGTAACGCACTGCATTTTAAACTTCAAATTACGATGCCAGCGTTACACAATAATAAAACAATGAACAGGCCATTTTTTGGGCTGACAAAAGATTGCTGTTTTCCTGGAAGACAACTTTGCAGACCACTCTTTCAACTGATCGCGCTTGGCTGCGAGAGGGGGATGAGGAATACATTGCAGCAAACCATTGAAAATGATAAAACTACGCATTGTATTGACCCTGTTTGAATTGTCTTAACACATTATTCTTCACAAGGTATCGGTATTTATGCATCTAGGGTGCGTCTTGTATGCGTTGACAAAGAGTTTTAAAAAATGGCACCCTGAAAGTGAAAACTAGGGTGCGGCTTATATGCGTGTAAATCCCAGTGTCACAGGAAGAGTCACAAATGATATTTGGAACATTAACGTATCAAATAAGGCAATAAAAAACATTTCCCCTCTAATCTGGGTTTTTTACTTATCCGGGCTGCATCTGTTCCCAATTAGCCTGGACAAGAGCGACTCTACTGTACTAAGACCTACCTCAGTGTCCTGTGGTTCCGCGGTCGACCGCAGCGCGCGACTCGATGGTCTGGCCGTGGGAGTCGACTTGGAGTCTTCTCCGTCCATCTTCTTCTTCTTGGACTTCACTGGAGCATCGAAGGCCTCCTGCTTGCTAGCCAGCAGTTGTGCTATCATATCCTGAAGCCCCAGCTCCTTGGATCTTGCGTCCTCCGACACTTTCCCTGGTTTAACTTTGGGTGTGGCCTTCAGCTTTGTAGCACTAGCGATCTCTTCCAATTCCGAATCCTTCCTCACTTTCCCTGGTTTAACTTTGGGTGTGGCCTTCAGCTTTGTAGCACTAGCGATCTCTTCCAATTCCGAATCCTTCCTCACTTTCCCTGGTTTAACTTTGGGTGTGGCCTTCAGCTTTGTAGCACTAGCGATCTCTTCCAATTCCGAATCCTTCCTCACTTTCCCTGGTTTAACTTTGGGCGTGAGCTTTAACTTTTTAGAACTCGACACAATCTCTTCTGCATAGTTTTCCGATTGTTGTCTTCACTTTCCCTGGTTTAACTTTGGGCGTGAGCTTTAACTTTTTAGAACTCGACACAATCTCTTCTGCATAGTTTTCCGATTGTTGTGGTTCCGTCTTCACTTTCCCTGGTTTAACTTTAGGCGTGGCCTTCAAGTTGGGTGTTCCACGTTCATTTCCATTACTGACTCGCTTCAACTTCTTGTTCTTTGTCAACCCTGCATTGGCGGGAGATGCCTTCTTAGCTTTCGCCGGGTCAAGTTTAGGCGTCAATTTTTCTTTCTTCGGTGGAGACTTGCCCGCAGAATTGTCCTACACAAATAATAAAAGAACAACGTAAATTTGAGATTTGCAGTAACTGGATAAAGTTTATCAGTATACCTAATAAGAGAAGAGCATGCTGTGCAAGAGTGCAAGTCATACTTTTTACAATACTTCTCAATTATATCGATTTTAAATTTTTAAAACTATAACATGGGAGCTAAATCACTATTTTAAACTGGCTGTAGCCATGGGCATAATGTAGAAGTGATTTATTACGTTTAACATAGATGCAAGTAGAAACTTCCTTAACCCATCGGCTTCCCTTTAAAAACGTGCGCCGGCCCCTCAAATCCATTTTTTTTTTCGAAATGGGGTTGCGGAGCGCCCCTAGAAAAAAATTTACGCTCCAACAAAAAAAACCCAAATTTATTTGAAATAAAAACTAAAAGTAGCCTAAATAAATGTCTAGGTGTAGAACTTTCCTTCGAATTTTTTTTTGGGGTAAAAAATATCAACCCCTCTCTGTCAACCCGTCAAAATTTTGCAATAAGCTGTAGCCGCCTAGCGCGCGCGCCCCCATACCCCCTACGAATGCAAAAAAATTTTTCCCTTCAAGCATGGGGGACAGGCTAAATTTGGGCAAGTACAGCCAAACACATGTGGATGCAGCAAAGTGGGTAAGTAAATTGAGCGCGATCTTTTGGTGTTTGGAGAACCTCTCATACAACGCCCGTAATGTAGCGCGCGCCCCCTTGCGTTCCACCCCGTCGACCCGATGGCCAAGTAAATCGGCGCGCATTTTAAACAGCCCGCGATTCGACCGGCGAAAAAGACGAGGGTTAACCTTTGGAACATCAGAGAGTAACTAATATTTACTGGGGTTTTTTAAGGGTGCAAAAAATACCAAAATTGAAAAAAATTGAAAAAATTGGTCCAAAATTTGTCGTTCAAAATTTTCTTTTTAAATCTTGTGAATCGCATGATGTAGGAATTTTTTTAGCCCCCAAAAATCTAAAAGGGCAGAAAGAAAAAAAACAACAACTTTTTAAAAAATCTCGTAGGAAATTTTAAAAAAAAGTTAACAGTTCATTTTTAAACCACAAAAATGTTACATGTAGGCCTAGGCATATAGGTAAAGAATGTGAAAATGGGTTTATTTAATAAAACCTAAATAACACCGCAGATGAAATAAAACCACAAAAACCTCTAAAAGTTAAACCCCAAAATTTAAACCCCATTATTTTGAAAACAAAACCTTAGGTTTTTTGCTTTTTCCCCCGAAAAAATCAACATTTTTCCCACTATTTATAAATTTTCAATCGTAGCTTGCGAAAATTTTGAGTGTTTCTTACTTAAATACAAGCTGAAACAAAAACAAAACACATTTTTTATTCAGTGGAACCTCGCTCCAACGATTTATAAGAGACTGAGTAAAAAAATCTTGCAGGCGGACTGATGTTTGGATTTTGGTTTAACATTCATATTTATGCAACGGCTAAGAGACAAAGGGGAGGGAGAAGGGAGAGGGGGGGGACAAAGGGTGGACAGGCCTGTGTGGTCAGAACCACCACAAGCGTATGGGGAGGGCGGGGTTCCCCCACGTCGGGTGTCTCCGTCGTGTCATCATCGTCCTTTTGTTGTAAATGTGTCACTGTCGGGGAGGCAGTCAAAGGGGGGGGGAAAATTTTCCCCGACGCGCCCCAGAGCTCCCTTTATTTTCGGGAAAAAAAAAACCCCCATAATCACGGGCCCAAACCCACGAGAATTTGCATTTGGGAATTTTAAGATAAAAATCTTTCCAACAAAAAATAACAAAAAAATTTAATTTTCAGTAGCAGTCTTTTTTTTGGGTACGCGGGGTAAGTACGTCTGCGGGTTTCCATTTCCGGTGATGATGCAAATGCCCGCGTCGCCCGCCCCACACAAGAGCTGTAGGGATGGGATTTTGTTCACTATACCCCTTCTCTTTTTTTGTGCCGCGTCAGCTGGGGGGGACAGGCGATAAAGACAGGTTTCCCCTTCCTTCTCGTCCCCGCCCGCTGCGCAGTGCGCCCGCGCCGCTCCTGGGGGACAGAGCGATAAGACAGGCACTGGCTCCGACTCCCCCCCCCCGCTGCGCAGTGCGCCTGCCCCTTTGGACAGAAAGTCAGCTGGCTCGTGAGGCAGGCCCGACCCGCCGGCTGGTCAATAACTCAGGCGGGAGCGAGGGGCGAATATTTAAGAAATGTTGTTTTTCTTTTGTTTTTTGAAAGTGTTGCACGATAATAACTAATCAATTTTGACAGGGGGAAAACAAATTCTCTTGGGGCGGGAAATCGAATTTTTGGGGACTTTTAAAAAAATTTAAAGGCGGGAAAAATTTAACATTGGTTTAAATGGGAAAAAGAAGGGACAGTGAAATTCTTTTGGGGAGGGAAAAACGTTGCACCGTGACGTTGGGGACGAAGTTCCACTGTAAAAAAAAATATTAAGACTGCAGAAACGTTCCTTGGCGACATCTTTGCCATGAAAACAAGACAATTGCCGATTTTTTTGCTTTTGGGAATTCCCCCCTTTTTTTCCATGCGAAAAATGAAAAAAATGAAAAAAAAATTAACATATTTTTTAAATTTTTCGAAAACGAATTTTCGAAAAAAATAAAACCTTTACTCGGACCTTACACATGGCCTAAAAAAATAGAAAAACCAGACAAAATAGAAACAACAATGTTTTTTTATTTTTAACTAATGCACATCAAAAACCCAAAAAATTTTACAATTTTTTTTAAATGTTCCCCCCCCCTCCCCCCAACCACAAAAAAAAAGTATTAAAATTTTTCAAAAAAAAAAAAATTATAATTTCTTTTGGGCCCCTCCCCAAAAACCTAAATTTTCTTAAAAAATTTAAATGGTACTCCAAGGGTAGAGATGTGCAAAAAAGGGTTTTTTTTAAATTTTAAAAATTTCCGTTTTAAAAATAAAAATTGCGTTTTGTCGCGATTTAAAAAAAAACCCCCCTTTCCCCCTGACAACTTAAAAAAAAAAAAAAAATCCAATTTTCGGAAAATTGTTTGTTTTTAAATTTTAATGATTTAAAGAAAAAAAGCTCATGAGAGTAATTTCAGAATCAGTTAAATTTTAAGCTTAATTTCATTTCCCTTTTTCAAAGTTCAGACAGTTTTTCCCCAAAATTAATTTCGTTACCGGCACCCAAAAAAATTTAAAAAATTTATGCATTTTTTTTGTTTTTGTTGGGATATAAGTATTTTGGCTTCTTGTTCAAACGATTATTACGATTTAAACAACGCGTTGTAGACCGGCCCCTCCACCATATTCCCACCCAGTATCCCCCAGTGACGCCCCGGCCCCTCCACAAAACTTTTTTAAAAATTTTTATTTTTTTAAATTTCGGACCTAATTGCTTTTAAAGGACATAATTGCTAATTTCCCCACTAGTTCGCGGATCAACAAAATTTTCGCGAAAATTCCAAATTTGGGAAAATTGGTCCCTTTTCAATCACAATTAATGAGTTTATGTGCAAAAAATTTTGAAGGGATTTTGCAATTTTAAAAAAAATTAAAAATTTGTTGTCACCTTTTTGAATCTTCCCCAAGGGTCAAAGAAACTGTAGCTTCAGTGCAACGCTGGTTAAGAATTTCCCTGGTTTTGTATCCCCATCAGTAGGGTCTTTGCTCCCTCGAGTCATGTCCCCGAACTGTCTTCGTCTGCGGCAGGGGTTTTTGCGCTTCTGCTTTTTATCCCCGGGCTTCCCCTGCTTCCTGCAAGACACAAAGCCACGGTACAGGACAAGATTTAAACTAAAACCTTTTAAATTTGAAAAGTGGTCTACAGTGGGCCCTATATAATTATATTGATGAAATTTAATTTTTTTATTTTATGTGAACTTTATTCAATTTTTTAACTTTTTTGGTTTAAAAGCCTAAAAATTTTCAGTGAAATAACTATGTAGGGTAAAACCTAAATTTTTTTTAAACCCAAAATTTATGGGAAATAAAAGATTTTTCAGATGACGTCACCCCGACTGTCAGGGCCCGACAAAATTACATTGGTCCCAATCTAAGCAATGTGAGAAGGGTTCATTTATTGAAGTTTCCTCAAAGCTGCAAAAACATTTGGGGCCGAAAAACCAATGATAGGTATGATTCAGATTCATTAGTGTATCGATTAACTTTTTAGAAAGGAAAAAAGGACCCTGTTAAAGCAAGTCCAAGGGCATCCAGGGGCCATTTTAAACGTTTAGAAATGGGACTATCTTTTCGTGTCTGACAGAAAGTTTTTCAATAACTGAAAGAACCTTAGTACCCGATATATGAATTTTGCTTGCGCTTCAGACTTCGCGCATTAGGATTTTGTTGTAGATCTGCAGGTGAAAATTTTTCAGGAAATAAAAAGATTATGTTGGACTGGAAATATTTACAAAGTTCTGCAGAGCGAGGGTTTAAATTTACAAAATTTGGAAGGGGAGCTATTCAAGTTTGATTTATTGATAATCTTTCATTTGGTAAAAATCATATCAATCAATATATTGATTAATCACATGAAAACCATACAATATAAAGGTGACATAGGCCAACTATTTTTAAAAATTACCTAGGCTAACTTTACCGGTACTTCAATTTGGCCCTTTAGAAACTTTATGACCGAGAAAAGGTTAGTTCTTGAAAACCCTGTACAGCAATAGGATTAACAAGGTTGGTCTATTTTTTTACTGGACCTACAAAATAATTTACCCTTTCCAGTCGGTTATTTTCCATTTTTTTTACCGGGAATACCTTTTTTAAATTTTCCAAGCGGTCAAAAGTAAAGCAAAAAACCAATACACTTGTGCTTGTAGTTTTGAAGTTATCAACCAATTAACTTAAAATTTTCAGGATGGGTTTTTACAAAAAGAAGTTATCAATCAAAAAAAAAATAACATGTCTGTATAATTATTACGCGAACCCAATCCAGCCAATTATTTAGCCTAGGCCTACCCCGGGCCTACGCAAATTTGGGCGCGTCATGATAAGAAACTCCTGAATCATTAAATCAACATCATACTGTCAGAATCCCCCTTTAATTTTAACTAGAACTATTTTAAAAATAGAAACATTATCACGTTGTCAGAACGCTGTAGTCACTCTCAAAAAGAATATTTTTAAAAATCAACAGTCATTTTCGGTCGCTTAGCAGCCATGAGGGGGACGATCCGAGATTGCGGCCGGCGTGTTTAAAAAACAAACTGGATGTTTTCATCGATGAATCAATGGGGTTTTCACCCGGTAATGCAGTCGCCCATATTTTTACGCGCAAAACCTTTGCATTGGGGGTAAAGATTTGAATCGATGGACTGTGTCCCGGAGTATGGGGGTTATTTGAACTCGCGCCCCAAACGCGCCCCCAGGAGTCGTTCTAGGAGGTCAGGGGCAACTATCAGTCTCAGAGCTTTTTGTATGGAAAGGGTTTTAAATTGTTTGCTTAGAATAGAATAGAAAGAATATTTTTTGACAACTTGATTTTCAAGATTTCATTTGACACAATCGGTGGGTGTCAGTAGGTAACTATACATAGGTAGTAATGAAAAATTGAAATAACTACATAGTTAAATTATGATAAAAAAAAAAAATTTGTAGAAGGGTACAAGACAAAACTTAACTTTTAAAAATCCTTTTTAAAACTCCAGTGATTTAGGAAGAGTCACCCTTTCTCCTTTTGAGAGAGCATTCCCCCCCTTTTGGGGCCCAGCCAGAAAAAGAGATTTTCCCGTATTTGTTTGCTAGTACAACCCCCACTTTGAAGGGGATGGTCACCTTTCCTAGATAGTGGGCCCTTTCAAACCGCTAGATAGGTCTACCCAGCTTGTTCTCCGTTTTTAATTTTATTTCATAGTACATAACCCCCGCAATTTTTTTCCTCCCTTCAAAGTGTTTTCCCTCTAAGGGTTTTCCCAACATACTTGTAACACTCGCTCTCCGTCTAAAGTCCAACTAAAGTATCTTGCTGCTCTCCCTCACCCTCTCAACTTTCTGGTGTGCCCTATCTGGTAGCAGCCCCCTACACTTGAACAATACTCTAAACTAGGCCTTACTAATGGAGATATCCCTTTTTTTTAACTTTCTGCTGCCCCTCTTAAAAATTTTCATCACAAAAGCAACTTTTTTTTCCTGAGCCCCCATTGCACTTATGGTGACCCCGCTTAGTTTTAGTACAGTTAATCCCAAGTATTTACTCTCTTACTTCTTTTACAGTTGCCTAAACATACCTATTTTAATAAAATTTTTCTTATTGGAAACCCCCAACATTTTTCTTTTTTCACCATTTAGCCTCATTTTTTTTAAATTTCCCCCCACTTATTTTTCTAAAATTTAAAACCTGCGGAGTCTTTACAGCCTAACATCCTTATTATCTGTATATAATCAATCATCGCAAAAAGCGAACCTGGTTATTCCCTTTAGGAGGTCAGATGTATGCAATGAACAGCAAAGGACCCAACACATACCCTTGGTATCCCAGAGGGAACTTTCACATACTTGAAGTTTATTTCCACCCTCCCCTCTGCGTTTTTCCACTGAGAAACTCTCTAATCCATTTACTACTCTATTTTCAATACCCATTGCTGCAATTTTTTCATTAGCCTGTCATGAGGAATACATAAAAGCCTTTGCAAAATCTATTTAAACCCCCTCTATTTGTCATTTATCATGGATCAGGGGAACGTTTGAGTGAAAACCCAAAGCTGGCTCTAAGGGAAAGCTTTTTCCTGAAGCCATGTTCCAGGGGTTTAAACCATTTGAATTTCCCAGAAAATATGCAGATAATCCGAAAAATTTAATTTTTCAAAAATTTTAAAGTACCACTGAAGTAAGACTCACCCGGGCCCATAGTTTTTTAGTCAGATTTTAAACCCCCCCTTTTATATAGGTATCACAATGGTTTTTTTAGTCAGCTGGCACCCCCCCATTATTTATGCACATAAAAATAGGAACTTTAGATAGGGTACATTTGCGGTCCCCGCTACCTTTTGAAAATCTCCTGATACTCCGTCGGGGCCAAGCCTTTCGGGCTTTTTGTTTATAATTTTTTTAAAACATAAGATCTCTCTTATCCCAGTTGGATGAGGGGCCCGGGGCCCCCTCGGATTTGCGAAAAACTCGGATGGCGGGTCAATTGTTTATTTTCTCTGTGAAAAGCCTGAGTGGGAAAAAGAATAGACACATGAATGGATAAAGGAACATAAAAAAACCGAACACTTCATACAGGGTATACTAAATGATTTTAAAAGCTTGTAATTTAAGTCAGAACCACGTACACAATTAGGCCACATGTCGTAATAAAAAAGTATGTCTAGGGTAGGCTAGGCCAAATCGACGCAGTAGGCCCCGGCCTACAATGCAAAAAATGGCCTAGGCCTAGCTCCTTTTCCCGGGGAAAAAACCCCTCACTACTATGCCCGCCCCTGAAGTCCGACGCAAGATAAGTCTGGGAAAGAAATTAGATAAGCCCAGGGTAACATTCAATGCGCGTGATTTCGAATTCGTGAATCGGTTGAAACATGGGTTTCTCTAGTTCCACAACGACCATCTTTGAACAGCTGTTTTGGGAGATGGCTGGATCGTTTTCGCACGCGTAGGCGCGCGACGCCACCCCGACCTCTATATGTCAGGGGGGACTGACGTTACCGGGGGATGGGGCCCGACGCACACTGACCCCCTGAACTCTATACGCCAGTACACGAGCCCTGCTCGAAAGTCGAGATATTCGCCGATCTTCTTCTTTGCACTACTCGTAAGGCATGCCTACAAATGTATGGGGACATTTAAAAAAGTGCGGCGCGGCGTCTGTAAATTTTTTTTATGTTTATTTTGTATTTAAAACTTTAATTTTTTTTTTTTTTTTTGGGGGCTCGGTTAAACGGGAAAATCGGGGTAAGAGGAGACGGATAAAAGAGATTTTAGTATATCTTATTACTAAAATTAAATTTACAGGAAAAACCCTCAAAACCCAAGAGTAACTTACCTGTCCCCGTGCCTACATTTATATTTTAATCATATCATTATTACATACTTCCGAATACACACCATACCACTGATGAGTTCTTCCCCTTATTTTCATCCCCGGGAAAAAAAAAACTTTTTCCCTGTTTTTCCTTTTATGCTAGATATTTGTTCCATTTCCATTTTTTTTTGTTTTTTCTATATTTATAGAATTTTTCGAGTGTTGGGCCCCCCTTAGGTTTTACAAAATTTACTTTTGCATTTTTTTGCCTTTTTAATTGCTCACTAAGATTTTTTTTTTGATCTCGCTTGCCCCTTTTTTTCCCTGGTATATGCCCTTTTTGTCTCCCTTTTAACTTTAAAAATGTCTTATTGTAGTTTCGGATTTGTGTGTGTTTATAGTTTTTTTTTGGGATAAATCTATCCTAGCTTCAGCCCACATTTCTTTTTTAAAGGGTTCCCTACGTTTCAAATGAGTTTCCTCCATACTTACCCCCTCAGAAAAATTTTGAAGCAAAAAAAATTTGTAGCCTTCTTTGTCAGTCCCTTTTGTATAACCCCGACTTCTCTAGGGTCATCCTCGACTATGCCTCCCTTCTGAAGTAGTTAATTCAATACAACCCCTTATGGTCGCTCATTGAGTAGTTATTTTCGTTTTTACCCGATGGCTGGCTTAACTAAAAAACATCCAAGAGGTGCTGCCCTTTGTTTCCTTCTACAACTTGCAGAAACCACCCTCAAAAATTAGGTTGTTAAAAAATCTCTTACTTTTCCCCCCTGATCTATATTTCCTTCCCAGTAACATGTGGTAAGTTTTTGATCCCCCCCCACTACTGTAGGGTTTAAAACACATGTCTCCCCAAAAATGGTTTGTCAGTAACTAGACCCATAATAATTAAAGGGTTTAGAAAATATGAAGTTAAAAATAAAAAACGTTTAAAAACTAGATCTTTGATTTTAGGCCCCACCCTATAAATATTTTAAAAGAAAATGTATTTTTCTGGGATGTAGGTACCCCGGGACCATTGTTTGATTTTTTATCCTACTTGTATAGGGGGTTCCAAATTACGTCATCAATTTTAAATTTAGTTTAAGTTGCTCGAGAGATGGCAGCGCGTGGGGGCGGTAAAACTTTTCGGTACAGGTGACGCTCCCCTATGACGCCGTCTGAAGAGACGTTCTGTCCCATTTATTTACTTTTTTTACTCCGCTGTTTGGGGATAACATGGGGTTGTTGTTATGGATATTTAACTCAACCAGGTACCTACAAAGATAGGCCCCAAATGGCCGGGTATTTTTTTTTTCTTACCCAAAAAAAAGTGGATCTAGCCAGGGGTCAACGATGGATGAGGCCCTTGTCGAGCCCCCCCGAATAAATAAAAAAATGGATTTAAAAGGTGCGTGGGGGGCTTCAATGCACCTAATTTTTTTAAAAAAGGATTGGCAATGGCCAAAGCGGTAGTGTTAGACGGAGGAAGTTAAGCCGGGCGAAAAACAAAAATGCATAACTGCCGAAATTGTGAGGCAGAATCGTCAACTTGTCTCCCTATGACGTGAAAATCGATATATCATTTTTTTTTCCGGATTATGTTTGGAGATGATAGTAAAATCAAAAAATAGTTTTTTTTATCTTGCCGTGACTATAAAAATTTCCGCAACGCAGTCTGAAAAGGTTGAAATCGTTTATCAAAAAAAAGTAATTACGCCTGGCCGCGGGCCAGGCCCACAGTCATTGTCTGCATGTAAGTCCCGCGATTGTGAAGGCCTTCGAGGTAGTGTTAGCATTTAATTTTTACTTTGTTGAAATTTAAATCCCTCATGAGCATATTTGCAACCCATTTGGGATTAGGTCTTTCCAGGCCTAGTTTTTTATCAAAAGTGTAGGGGGTTTTCTAGCTAGGGATTTTAATGCCCCAAAAATTTTTTCCAGGCTGGGCACCTTGTGCAAAAAATTTGAAATAATAAACCTATACAAATACATTACTTTTCAATAAAAAAACCCGAAATAGGCCTGGGGCCAAACCCAGCTAGGTCCCCATAGGCCTAGGCCACCGCGAGTTTGTAGGCTTTTTTGCTCATCTGACTATGAGCCAAGGCCTTTTCCTAGCCCAGCCATAAAAACACAATAAAATTGTAACCAGGCAGGCTTCCCTTTCCCCCAAATTTAGAGCCGAAAGTTAAAGTACTTTTTGGCTAACACTAACCGTTATCACAATCGAGGACATGACAGACAGTTTCCCCCCCTGTAGGCCCCCGCTCGTCGGTACCCCCTAGGCCTAGGGTAGGCCCGGGCCCGGCTTCTTTTTATTAAAGAATCATTGTCGGATTTCAGACTGCGAGCCGGCAATTTATAGTGACACTGACAAAGATAAAACAATTTTACTGACACGACTTCCACGTCAAGCATGAGCAAAATACAAAGTCAGTGTGGGGCGCCCAGCCTTAGCTTTTCAGCCGCCCTTTTAGCCAACCCCTTTTAGTTTCAATTATACGCACGAGAGTAAGTTTTCAGAGTCCAAATTTTGGGCCCCTGGGACAATTTCTTTTAAAAAAATCTTTAGTAGACATATTTTTTACGCCGGTGTCTGCTCAAATGAAACATTCCCACGCTATTTTTTTAAAATTTGTACCCAACGGCCTTGATACGACGCTAGCGCTGCAGTAGAGTTAGTTGAAAATAGTTGGACCGAGTTATACTTTTTGACTGTTCTTTCTAAAATTTATGGAAAATTTCCAACTGTAAAAATTTTTGAAACCTTTTTTTTCCGGAAAATTCCATCTTAGGGAAAAAAATAAATTTTGAGCATTATTTGTCAAAAACAATTAGACATAATTTTGTTTCTAAGACTAGGAAACTTGCAAACGCTTTTTCAGGCCGTGTTGGAGAGCGTAATTTTTTTAACGAAAAAAAGTGTAAAATTCGATTTTCATGAGAAATTTTTTAAGGACAAAAAAACGTTCTTGGCGACTTTGCCATGAAACAATGACAATGCGATTTGTGTGCATATTAGAATTCCCCCTTATTTTTCCATGCAAAAAATGCAAAAATAGAATAAAAAAATACAACACTACTTTTTAAATTTTTGAAAACGAATTTTAGGAAAAAATAAAACCATTTACTCGGACCTCTACACATAGGTCTATAAAAAATCAGGAAAAAGCAGACAAACATAGAAACAACTAACTCTTTTATTTATTTTTAACTAATGCACATCTTAAATCCAAAATTTCACAATATTTTTTAAATGTTGCCCCCCCTCACCCCAACCACACAAAAAAAGTATTAAAATTTTCAGAAAAAAAATTATAATTTCATATTGTAGGCCCTACCCTAAAACCCTGAATTTCTTAAATAAATTAAATGGTACTCCAATGGGTAGAGATGTGCAAAAATGGTTTTTTAAAGTTTGAAAATTCGTGCCTTAAAAATAAAAATTCGCGATTTACCAAAAAACACACTTTCCCCTGCACAACTTAAAAAAAAATTAAAAATTAAAAAAAAATCCAAGTTTCGGGATAATTTGATTGATTTTAATGATTTAAAAGAAAAACAAGCTCATGAGAGTGAAGTTCAGAATCAGTTATAATTTTAAGCTTAATTTCAGCCTTCAGTTTTCAAAGTTTCAGACAGTTTTTACCAGAATTAATTTCGTCTACCCGGCACCTCCACCAAATTTACGAAATTATGCATTTTTTTGTGTCTTTTGATATGGGTATGAAGTATTTTGAGCTTACTCTCGTTCAAACGATTATTACGATCTCACAATCACGTTGTATGACCCGGCACCTCCACCATATGTACCAGCCAGTATCCCCCAGTCGACCTCGACCCGGCACCTCCACCAAAACTTTGTAAATTTTTAATTTTTTTAAATTTCGTGACCTAATTTGCATTTAAGGACATAATTGCTAATTTCGCCACTAGTTCGCGGCATCAACTAAAATTTCGCGAAAATTCGCGAATTGGAAATTGGTACCATTCAATCACAATTCATGAGATTCATGTGCAAACTGAATTTGAAGGGATTATTGCAACTTTAAAAAAAATTGCGAATTTCGTTGTCACCATTTTTGCACATCTCTACCAATGGGTCAAAGCAACTGCTAGCTTCAGTGCAACGCTGGTTAAGAATGTTACCTGGTTTTGTATCCCCATCACGTAGGCGTCTTCTGCTGCCTCGACGTCATCGTCCGAACTGTCTTCGTCTGCGGCAGCGGCTTTGCGCTTCTTGCTCTTCTTCATCACCGGCTTCACCTCCGCTTCCTGCAAGACACAAAGCACACCAGTACAGGACAAGACTTAAACTACAAATCTCTTAGATTGACAAAGTAGGTCTACAGTAGGCCTATATAATTATATATGATGAAACTTAAGTTTTTTACTTTATGTGGACATTATTCAATATTTTAACATTTTTGGCTTATAGACTAATAAGTTCATGTGAAATAACTATGTAGGGTAAACCCTGAATTTTTTAACCCAAATTATGTGGAATATAAGAGTTTCAGATGACGTCACACCGACTGTCATGGCCGACAAAAATTACATTGGTGCCATCTAAGCACATGTGAGAAGGGTTCATTTTATTGAAGATTCCTCAAAGCTGCATAACATTTGGCCGTTCAAACCAATCGCATAGGCTATGTATTCAGTATTCTATTAGTGTATCTGTTATTAACGTTTTAGCAAGGAAACAAAGGACCCTGTTAAAGCAAGTCCAAGGGCCATGCCAGCTGGCCACTTTAACGCATTAGAAATAGACCTACCGTTTCGTGTCTGACAGAAAGTATTTCAATATCACTGAAAGAACCTTAGCTACCCGATATATGACATTTTGCATTGCGCTTCAGACTTCGCGCATTACGGATGTTGTTGTAGATCTCGCAGTGTGCAAATTTTTCATGGAATAAAAAGATTATGTCTGGACTGGAAATATTTTACAAAGTTCTGCAGAGCGAGCGGTTAATTACAAAATTTCGGAAGGGCGAGCTATTCAATGATTGATTTATTGATAATCGATTCAGTTGGTAAAAATCATATCAATCAATATATTGATTATATCACATGGCAACCATACAAAATAAAGGTGACATAGGCCAACTATTATTAAATTACCTAGGCTACACATACCGGTACTTCCAACTTTGGACCGTCTAGAATACTTTATGACCGAGTACAAGGTTAGTTCTTGAAAACACCTGTACAGCTAATAGGACTTAACAAGGTTGGTCTATGTTTTTACTGAGCACCTACAAAATATATTTAACCCTTTCCAGTACGGTTATATTCCATTTATTTTACCTGGGAATACCTATTTAATTTCCAAGCGGTCAAAAGTAAAGCGAAACCATATACACTTGTGCTTGTAGCTTTGAAAGTTATCAACCAATTAACTTAAAATTTTCAGGATAGGTTTACAATAAAGAAGTTATCAATCAAAAAAATATAACATGTCTGTATAATTATTATCGCGAAGCCAATCCCAGCCAATTATTTACGCCTAGGCCTACGCCTAGGCCTACGCCTACATTGGCGCCGTCATGATTAGAAACTCCTGAATCACTTGAATCAACATCATCACTGTCAGAATCTCCCATTTCACTTGAACTAGAACTATTATTAGAAATAGAAACATTATCATCGTTGTCAGAATCGCTGTAGTCACTCTCAAAAAGAATATTGTTAACAACATCAACAGTCAACTTCGGTCGCTTAGCAGCCATGACGGGACGATCCGACGATTGACGGCCGGCGTGTTTACAAAACAAACTCGGATGTTTTTCATCGATGTATCAATGCGCGTTTCATGCCGGTAATGCAGTCGCCTCGATATTCTTACGCGCGGAACCTTCTGCTATCTAGCGGTAAAGATTTGAACTCGATAGGACTGCTGGTACCGGAGATATGGCGGGTTATTTGAACTCGCGCACCAACGACGTCCCCAGGACGTCGTTCTACGGAGCGTCATGGCAATCTATCACGTCTCAGAGGCGTTGTTGTACTGGAAAGGGTTAAATTGTAGCTTAGAATAGAATAGAATAGAATATTTATTGACAACTTTGATTGCAATGATTACATTTTGACACAATCGGTGGCTGCTCAGTAGGCTATACTATACATAGGCTAGTATTATGTAAAAAGTATGAATATAACTACATAGTAAATTATGATAAACTATTTGTAGAAGGGTACAAGACATAACACTTAACTTTTCAACAGTCCTTTTAATACTCCCAGTGATTTAGGAAGAGTCACCATTACTCCTTTTGGGAGAGCATTCCACTCCCTTTTGGCCCTAGCCAGAAAAGAGTATTTGCCAGTATTAGTTCTGCTAGCTACAACCCTCACTTTGAAGGCATGGTCACCTCTTCCTAGATAGTCGGCCCTTTCAAGCCTGCCAGATAGGTCTACCCACGCTTGTTCTCCGTTGTATATTTTATACATAGTACATAACCTTGCAATTTTTCTCCTCCCTTCAAGTGTTTCACATCTAAGGTTTCCTAACATACTTGTAACACTCGCTCTCCGTCTAAAGTCCAACATAACGTATCTTGCTGCTCTCCTCTGCACCATCTCAACTTTCTTGGTGTGCCCTATCTGGTAGCAGCCCCATACACTTGAACAATACTCTAAACTAGGCCTTACTAATGTGAGATATCCCTTTTCTTTAACTTTCTTGCTGCATCCTCTTAAACTTCTCATCACAAAATGCAACTTTTTATATGCCTGAGCCACCATTGCACTTATGTGCTGATCCCAGCTTAGGTTACTAGCTACAGTTAATCCTAAGTATTTACATCTCTTACTTGCTACTATTTCACAGTTGCCTAATCTATACCTATATTTAATAACATTTTTCTTATTGGTAAACCTCAACATTTTACTTTTGTCACCATTTAGCCTCATTTTGTTTAATTCCACCCACTTATTTACTAAATCTAAATCCTGCTGGAGCTCTTTACAGTCCCTAACACTCCTTATTATTCTGTATATAATACAATCATCTGCAAAAAGTCGAACCCTAGCCGTTATTCCTTCAGGCAGGTCATTGATGTATGCAATGAACAGCAAAGGACCCAACACACTACCCTGTGGTATCCCAGAGGTAACTTTCACACTACTTGATAGTTGATTTCCTACCCTCACCCTCTGCGTTCTTCCACTGAGAAACTCTCTAATCCATTGTACTACTCTATTGTCAATACCCATTGCTGCAACTTTTTTCATTAGCCTGTCATGAGGAACTACATCAAAAGCCTTTGCAAAATCTATTACAACCCCATCTATTTGTCCATTCTCATCTATGGCATCAGCAACGTCTTGAGTGAAACCTAATAGCTGGCTCTCACAGGAATGCTTGTTCCTGAAGCCATGTTGCCACTGGTTCAACCATTCTGAATTCTCCCAGTAAGTATGCAGATAATCCGAAATTAATTGTTCAAACATTTTACATGTACCACTGAAGTAAGACTCACCGGCCTATAGTTTTTCACGTCAGATTTACACCCCCCTTTATATATAGGTATCACAATGGCTTTTTTCCAGTCAGCTGGCACCCCCCCATTATTTATGCACATAGAAAATAGGAACTTTAGATAGGGTACATTAGCGGTCCCCGCTACCTTGAGAAAGTCTCCTGATACTCCGTCGGGGCCCAATGCCTTTCGGGCTTTTAGTTTACTAATTTTCATGTATACAGTAAGATCTCTCTTATCCGAGTTGGATGAGACCGGGGGCACCTCGGATTTGCGAAAAACTCGGATGGCGCGGATCAATTGTTTATTTGCTCTCGTAGCATAGCCTGATGTGGTAAAATGATATATGACACATGTAATGGATAAAGGAACATAAAATACACACGATACACTTCATACAGGGTATACTAAATGATTTAATAGCTTGTAATTCAAGCTCACGAACACACGTACACAATTAGGCCTACATGTCGTAATAAAAACGTATGTCTAGGCCTAGGCCTAGGCCTAAACTCGACGCAGTAGGCCTAGGCCTACAATGCAAACATAGGCCTAGGCCTAGCTCTCTTTCTCATGTGGGAAAACCTCTCACTACTATGCCCGCGCTGAAGCTCACGACGCAAGATAAGTCTGGGAAAGAAATTAGATAAGCCCAGGAATAACAATTCAATGCGTCGTGATTACGAATTTCGTGAATCGGTTGAAACATGATTGCATCTAGTTCCACAACGACCATCTTTGAACAGCTGTGTGTGAGATGGCTGGATCGTATGCGCACGCGTAGGCGCGCGACGCACACTGACCTCTATATGCTCAGTGGGTGGCACTGACGCTTACCGGCGATGCGCCCGACGCACACTGACCACTGAACTCTATACGCTCAGTACACTGATGCACACTGCTCGAAAGTCGAGATATATCGCCGATCTATCTTCTTTGCACTCACTCGTAAGGCATGCCTACAAATGTATGCGAGTACATTTAAAAAAGTGCGGCGCGGCGTCTGTAATTATTTTTAGTTTTATTTACGAATTTAAAACTTTAATTTTTTTTTTTTTTGGCGGCTCGGTTAACACGGAACATCGGATAAGAGGAGATCGGATAAGAGAGATCTTACTGTATATCTCTATTACTAAAATTAAATTTACAGGAACCATCAACCGAAGAGTAACTATCACCTGTCCCCGTGCCTACATTTATATTTACATCATTATCATTATTTACATTACTTCCGAATACACTACCATACCACTGATTGAGTTCTTCCGCTATATTCTCATCCCCGGTAACTACTTCTTTGTGTTTACCTTTGATGCTAGATATTTGATTCCTATTTCCATTTTTCTTGTTTTTCATATATTTATAGAATTTTGTCGAGTCGTTGTCCCCCATTAGGTTTGACATAAATTTACTTTTAGCACTTTTCTTTGCCTTATTTAATTGCTCACTAAGATTATTGAATTTTGATCTCTGCTCTGCCCCTTCTTTTCTCCTGGTATATGCCTTCCTTGCTCTCCTCTTAAGCTTAATAATGTCTCTATTGTAGTATTCTGGATTTGTGTTGCTGTTGATAGTTTTTTTTGGTATAAATCTATCTCTAGCTTCAGCCCACATTGCTTTTAAGGATTCCCAGTACGTTTCAACTGAGTTTCCTCCATAACTTACCCACTCAGAAAATTTAGAATGCAAAAAGGTTTGTAGCCCTTCTTTGTCAGTCCTTTTGTATAACCAGACTTCTCTAGGGTCATCCTCGACTATGCCCTCCCTTCTGAAGTAGTTAAGTTCTAATACAACTCCCTTATGGTCGCTCATTTGAGTAGTTATTTCTACGTTTGACCAGATGTCGTCTGGCTTAACTAAGAAAACATCCAAGAGGTGCTGCCCTCTTGTGTTTCCTTCTACAACTTGCAGAAATCCACCCTCAAATATTAGGTTGTTAACACTCTCTTGACTTTTCCCCCCCTGATCTATATTTCCTTCCCAGTCAACATGTGGTAAGTTTAGATCCCCACCCACTACTGTAGGTCTAAACACACATGTCTCATCGCAAGTGGTTATGTCAAGTAACCTAGACCTATAATAATTCAGGCTTTAGAAAGTATAGAAGTTCAAAAATAAAAAATAGTAAGAACTAGATCTTTAGATTTGTAGGCCTACCATATATAATATTAATAGAAGTGTATTTTTCTGGTATGTAGGTACCGGTACCATTGTTTTGATTGTTTGTTATCCTACTAGTATAGGGCTGGTTCCAATTGACGTCATCAACTTTAGTTTAATGTTTGCTTGAGAGATGGCAGCGCGTGCGTCGGTACAAACTTTCGGGCTACAGGTGACAGCTCCCATATGACTGCCGTTTGAAGAGACGTTCTGTCACATTTTATTCACTTTGTTTACTCCGCTGTTGGCGATAATCATGGGCTTGTTGTTATGGATTATTTAACTCAGACTCCAGGTACTACAAAGATAGGCCCCATATGGCCGGCGTATTTTTTATTTCCTTACCCAAACCAGCAGTGGATCTAGCCAAGTGTCGACGATGGATGGTAGGCCCTGTGTCCGAGCGTCCCGATATGATCATAAACATATGGATTTAAAAGTGTGCGTGCGGGCTTCAATGCACCTAATTGTTTTAAAAAAGGATTGGCACTGGCCAAAGCAGGTCATGTGTTAGACGTGACGGAAGTTAAGTCGGGCGAAATCAACTGCATAACTGCCGAAGTTGTGAGGCAGACATCTGTCAACTTGCCTCCATATGACGTGAAAGTCGATATATCATTACGTCCGTGATTATGTTGGAGATGATAGTAATATCAAAACAATAGTTTGTTTTATCTATGTCCGTGTCACTATAAAATTGCCGCAATCGCAGTCTGAAAGGTTGACTAATCGTTCATCAATAAAATGTAATTACGCCTGGCCGCGGCCTAGGCCTACAGTCATCTGTCTGTCATGTAATGTCCTGCGATTGTGATAGGCCTTCCGAGTGTAGTGTAAGCAGTAATTTTGACTTTCTGCTTGAAATTAAGTCCCTCATGCAGCCATAGGTTTTGCGACCTATTTGGTTGATCTAGTTCTTCCCTAGGCCTAGTGTTTTATCAATACGTGTAGGGGCTTTTTCTAGCTAGGTATTTGAATGCCACAACTTTATTCCAGGCTGGGCACCTTGTGCAAAACGTTGAAACAATAATCCTATACAAATACATTACATTTGCAATAAAACCCTGAAGTAGGCCTAGGGCCAAGCCCAGCTAGGCCCCTATAGGCCTAGGCCTACCGCGAGTTTGTAGGCTTTGTTTGCTCATCTGACTATGAGCCAAGGCCTTGTCCTAGACCTAGCCCATGAAAAACACAATCAAAATTTGTAACCTAGGCTAGGCTTCGCTTATCACATAATTTAGAGCCGAAAGTTAAAAGTACTTTTACAGGCTAACACTACACTCGTTATCACAATCGCAGGACATGACATGACAGTTCCCCTTCTGTAGGCCCCAGTCTCGTCGGTACCGCCTAGGCCTAGGCCTAGGCTAGGCCGGCCAGGCTTCTTTTTATTGAACGAATCATTAGTCGGCATTTCAGACTGCGATTGCGGCAATTTTATAGTGACACTGACAAAGATAAAACAATTTTACTGACATCGACTTCCACGTCAAGCATGAGCAAAATACAACGTCAGCTGTGGGCGCGCCAGCCTTAGCTTGCAGCCGACATTTCAGCCACCTCTTCAGTTGCACATTACTACTGCACGAGTGTAAGTTGCAGATGTCCAATTTGGCCTCTGGGACATCGTCTTCTGTTAAAATATCTGAAGTAGACATTATTTTTCACGCCGGTGTCTAGCTCAAATGTAAACATTCCTACGCTATTTTTCAATATTTGTACCGACACGGCCTTGATACGACGCTAGCGCTGCAAGTAGTAGTTAGTTGAACTAGCTTGGACCGAGCCCTATACTTATTGACTGTTCTTGCTGAAAATTTCTATAGAAATTTTCCAATCTGTAAAATTTCTGACCTTTTTTCCGGAAAATTTCCATCTTCAGGAAGAAACATAATATTTTTGAGTCATTATTTGTCAATAACAACTTAGACATAATTATGTGTTCTAAGACTAGGAAGCTTCGCAAACGCTTTTTCAGGCGCGTTGTTGGACGAGCGTAATTTTTTTTAACGGAAAAAAGTGTAAAATTGCGATTTTCATGAGAAATTATTTTTTGATTGCGCTCAAATTTCACACCAATATATTAATTTATAAAATTAAGTTTCTGTATAAAAATGTTAAATCGGATAAAGCATGTAGGTGTTACAAGTCGAAGAAATGTTTTAAAAATCGCAAATTTTGTATGAAAAATAATTTTTCGATTGCGCTCAAAAACGTGGCAGTTCTTGGTTCAGAGATTTCGAAGGCATCCATAAAATTTCATGGCAATTGGAGTATCGGTTTTGCCGGAATCGTGCTAACAGACACACAATAATCCAGAAAAAAAACATTCCGGATTTTTTTCTCCAGTGTAGTGAAATGGAATCTTTGCTTCGCTCGCTACGCTCATCCAATAATAACATTGTGCTGGTTGACTGGTTGTGCTGAAAAATCTCAATTTTCAAGTATCAGCTGTTGTCACTTGCAGTGTTGGGGAAGGAACTTTTAAAAAGAACGCGTTCTCGCGAACGCGTTCTTTTTTTGTGAACTTTTCAGTGAACTTACTCTTTTTTAAATGAAAGAACTTGAACTTTTAAAAGTTCATTCCGAGAACGAACTTTTCAGTTTTAGAAAGTTCATTTGTAAGTTCTTTCCGTGCGCCGAGCAGCCGTTGACTCGCTGCCGTCGACGCTTAAAAACAATAACAAATCGTTGTTTATCGTAGTTTTTTTTTGTTTATTTCGATTAAGGACACGTCAACCGTTAGGTCATAATGAACCACTAGGGGGGGGGGGGGGGGGGCATGCTGGTCAGAACCAGCCACGAGAAAGGGGAGGAAGGGGGGTTTCTCACGTCGCGGTCGTCATCGTCTTTGTCATAGTTCGTTGTGTCTAGTTATCGTCGTCGGGGAGGTCGTCAAGGGAAGGGGACAAGGTCCCCGTCGACGATAGCCAGAGCTCGCCTCTATTTATCGTTTATCGTAGGCCTACGTTGACGCACATTCAGCTGATTTTGACAACATCACGCACGATTCACGAAGTTAAAACGATGTACGCCAACTAATTCGGAAAAAAAATCTTGGAAGCCTAAAATGCTAAGTATCTGCATTAATTTTACAAGATGGTCGACGAGAATGTATTACAAATCATCAACACGATCAAAGACAGCTCAACACTTTTGTCCGACTCACGGAACACCCCTAATGTTTTTTCTCGTGTTTTTCTTCAATTTACGCTAGCCTTTATTAAAATAGTGATTTTTTTACAAAAGAACTTTTAAAAGAACTTAGTTCATATTTTAGACGAACTTGAACTTTTCAAAATTTTAGGTTTTAAAAGAACTTGAACTTTTTAAAAGTTCATTATTTGAGCTGTGAACTGAACTTTTAAAAAGTTCATTTAAAAAAAGAACTGACCCAACACTGGTCATTTGTCCGAGAGTGCTAGATTGTAGTCTGTACAAGAGTTAGGCCCTACATAGTTTGTCAATCTATTAAACCAAAGTTGCACCAAATGAATGAAATGAATAAATATTAAATTGTATTCTTTTATGAATTATATATGGAGGACATCATAGAAAATGTAATTTTTTTTGCTTTCTATGGACATTTTCCAAACAAATCTAATCCGGAAAACCCACGTCGCTAGACTTCTCGGACTGGCGGCCACCAAGTGTGGTTGGAGATGTGATCTTCTCTGCCAATCTCTTGGCACATTTAAACGAATGATAATTAACAACTACCTCGTCATCAGTGTCTCCGGCCGCGTCTTCCTCCTCCTCCTCCTCTGGCTGAGCCGCGGTCTTGTACGCCTTGCCCATGTATCCCATCTCGATGTCGTCCTCCGTGTACTGCACCCTGACGCTGACCTCTCCCGTGGGATGCACGGTCACGCGACCACCGACAACGGTGCTCAGTTCATCCTCGACCGGGTGGTACGCCTTGGGGAGCTTCGGCTGGACAACCGGGACAGCCACCTCGTTGGAGGGTTCTGAAAGAGAAGCAATTATTGTATTATTGTGTCTGAATAAATTGAAATTGGAATGTCAACTGTTTAGGTACCGTAGATGTATTTATGCTTGTGCTAAAGCTAGCTAAAGAAACCAACATTGGAAGATTTAGGCTACTCAAAGACATTGGAATAGTATATACTGTAGGCTACTTTAGCCATGTATCTTCAGAGGTAGGGTAAGCGGGGGGGAATTGGGAGGTATGTTTAGAAAAAAATTAATTTTATAAATATTTTATATAAATTATGCACAAATACTCCCTTGAATGATATGTTGTTTGCTAAGGTTTAATAAAACATGTGCATTTTAGCAGTTATTGAATCATATAAAAAATGGAATTTTATGCCTCAACTACAAAACCACCCAATTACCCCCATGGGGGCAATTGGGTGGAGGCCTGAAATCTTCTATAATACACATGCTGTAGACTGGGGGTAAATGGGTGGTGATAGAGGAAGTGAAACTGAAGAGATTGATACCTCACACTTTGTTGTAGGTTAAAAACTAATGGTTTTATTTAATAATGATATAATTAATTATATTCTATGCAACGATAAACAAAATATGCAAATTAGAACAGACTATAACTATTTTTACATTTTTGTCTTGGTTTTTATAAACATACTTAATGTGTGAACAAACTGCAACAAGATTTTCATAATTTCAATAAAAATAAAAAACTTATTAAATTTTAAAAAAATCACTGAAAAAATTGCCACCGGACTAGATTTATAGGTTATGTTGCCCAAGGTCCTCTAGATCTCCGCCACCTGGCGGAGGCTCGTCTAACTCGCTCGTGTGGCCACGAAGTTAGGTCGTCGCAACCCGTTCCACTATGTATAGCAGCCATATTGGTGATTTGCACGAGAAATAGAGGGAATTTTAAAAAGCAAAGTGAACATCTACTTATAGCGCGCCCTAAAACTTGACCATAAAATGACGATGTAGAGGCCAGAAAAGATTCGCGTGCATTTTGAGATAATAAAATTGACAACCCAATAATAATGAAGCTAGTAATTTGTTGCAATGTAATTAATAAAATGAAATAATTTTAAATACACTTTGTTATAACTTTGGGTTTGTTATATTGTGATGTGTAGGATATCCACGAGCAATTTTTCTTACGATTTTAAATATTTATTTCTTTCATGTCACTACACTGAAGAAAAATATCCGGAATGTGTTTTTCTTTTTTTCTTTTTTTGTACTTTGTCTGTCTGTTAACACGATTCCGGCTATACCAATACTTCTATTGCGATGAAATTTTATGGAGGCCTTCGAAATCTCTGAACTTAGAACTGCCACGTTTTTGAGCGCATTCGGAATTTTTTTTCTCATAAAAATCGCAATTTTACGATTTTTTTCGTTTTATTATTATTATTATTATTATTATTATTATTATTATTATTATTATTATTATTATTATTATTATTATTGTTATTAATTATTAATTTTAAAATTTTAAAATTTCTTCGACTTGTAAAACCTACATGCTTTATTCGATGGTAATGATTTTTTCACAGAGCCTTGATTTTATGGATTAATATATTCGTGTGAAATTTGAGCGCAATCAAACGATTATTTGTTATACTAATTGCAATTTTACAATTTAAACAGCGTTTTGATAAAAATGCTGTGCCGTAACAGCCTTTTCATTAACCTTGTTTACATAAATAATATCAATATGATGAATTTCAATAATATAATAATATAGTTATAAAATAATAGCATCAATAATTGAATGCAGTTGCATCAGCTTTACACATGCGGTCCAAGCGGAATGCATTGAAATAGTTGCAAGATGCGTCAACAGAGATAATCTGACATCCTCTGATGGACATGGAACACTTGAGATACCTTCGAATTGTCAACACCTTCTGAAAGGAACCCATTAGCGAGTAGCCTCAGGGCACAAGGAACATTGGAAGCCGCTGGGGTAAGGTGCATCACAACCGACCCTGTCGACTCAACAAACAACAAGATCAATCTAGAAAATAATACGTCATCACTGATCACCTGACCACCCCTATATAAAGACGATCTCCGGAGCCAGGCATTCAGTAGTTGAAGAGTAGTAGTAGTAGAGTAGTTGAAACAGTATTGTGCCTGCATCATTAGAGGGTGGATCGTGGGCGACGACAAGGTGTCAAGGGGTTCATGGAGGAGTTGTACTACAACGGGAACTGAACGAGCGACACCAAGTTATGAAGATGAAGAACAGTGAATAACTTACCGAGTGTTTATTTAATTATTCAGTGCTAAAGCAGATCGAATTCGTACATTAATTATTTACATCAGCAACATTAATCAGCATCATCAAGACCATCATTGTAAAACGAGGTACCATATTTATTTACTACTAAATCATTGGCCAATTGAAAGTAGTCTTTGTATGCAAATCTTTTATGTAATTTGTATTTTTGATTAATACAGTAAACCTTTTCAATTATTTAGATTCAAACATTCTTTTTATTTTATTAACACTCTGAAATCAATATCCACATCCTCATAATTTATTAATTTCCATTTAATTAAGAAGTGATTAAACTTCAATTTGACCCAATTTAAGGGTATTTATTTGAGATAGCTACCTCTGTTGGGCGGTAAGCTTCAATTTGGCGCCCAACGTGGGGCTTTTGAATTGTTACCAATCGCCCTTGATAAGTTCTCGTGTCTCATAAAGTCATTTTAATTTAAATTAAATTAAAATAAAATAAAATTGTTTTTTTTTGTGGATTTATTGAGTGAGTGTTGGTGAAAGCTATAAGAGTCTCAAACTGTGTAAAAACACAATTGTAAAATGGATCAATTAGTTGGAGGAGCTAGTGAGGATTTATTAGATCAGATAGATTGTCAGAAGGCTGATTGCGACCATGGTGTTGACAATGACAGCATGGAGAGCGAAGGTGAAATAGATTTGAAAACTCCAGTAGAGACAACATCACCGTTAGTAGGATTAGAGCATTTAGAGGAAGGTGGGAACTCGATTTATAATGAAGCTTTTGTGGATAATCCGGAATTTCAGGATGAGGTGATTACAAATGTTTTACATTGTCAAGGTTGAGGAAAAAACTGAGACACCAGAGTATTGTTACTTTTCCGTCAACTGTTAGACAGTCAGGCTAAGACTGAGGCTAGGATTGAGACAGCGATTCGAACAAGCTATACAGAGATAAAGAATGAAATCAAGGCCCAAACGAAGTCATTGGTGGATAGGATTGATGCTATAGAATTAAAATTCGAGGACAAATATAAAACGGTACAATGTCAGGTCGATAAAAATGAAAAACGAATGAATACTCACGACCAAACAGTAGATATACATTTCGGTGAAATAAATATTCGTTTTAAACTCAAATCGTCACGAAAACCGAGAAACAAACAGACAGATTAGTGGATTTGGATCGTGCAATTAACGAGATAAAAGATAATGTTCGAGAGCATAAGCTCCTAGCTACTGAGTCGGAAGTAATGGATGAATTGAAAAAAGTAAAACAATCTAGTATTGCAATCATAGAATCGAACGGCACTGACATGGGATTGGGAAATCAAGACGAATTCGAGAGGGAAATTGATGCAAGTGGAAATCTGCCAAGGGTAGATATAACATTTAGTAACAGTCCGTCGTCAGGTATGCATCCGGTTGAAGGGAGATTTAGAGAATTTAAAAGAATGAGGGGGTACGGGTTGAAAAGTAGGAGGTGGAAGATTAGAGTAGAACCAGGTGAAATCGAAAGTTGCATAATAGTGGATGGCCTAAAGAAGAGGGAAAGGATTGAGAAGGATTTGTTGGCCAGGTTTAAAATGTTAAAAAGAATCAAGAGATTGTTGAGAATATGCGGTAACGCAAGGGAAAAGGATGTAAGTAATGGACAATGGAAAACAAATAAACGTAGGTTCATTGTCAATCGAAAGTGTTATGCACGTAAGAAAGGTAATGGCATCTACAGAAAGGACTGGAAGATATTTAGGGGCGGAACGGGGCATGTCATTCCATCTCAGAGTGAAAACGGTAAACATCCATTAGTGGGATGTCGGTCAATTATCTACGTGAGTGAGTTTACTGGTGACAAAAAAAATGTGTTTTCGGAAAAAGATTAGAGATGTGAATGGTCTCGTCGGAACAGATATAGAAGAGTCGAGAATCTCGGGATCAATGAAGTTTGAAATAGAACGTTCTTGAAAGTAGATTTTAATTGATTTGTGTGAGGTGGTAATAGATGGATAGAATAATATGGAAGTAATGATAAATAATAGAACGTAAATGGATCAAAAGTTTACGAATATCGACATTAAATAAATAAAGCGGGAATAAAGGGAAGTTTTCGAAACTGTCAAGAACGTAATGGTTTTGTGTTGTCTGGTTTTTCAATTTGTTACAAGTAACATGTTAACGTAAATTAATCAATTAATTCGTAAAAAGAACAATAATCATTTATTCCAGGTTTGTTTGAAATCGTAAATACTGCTATTTAGTTGTCTGATTGCGTTTTGGTACAGAGTGAAGAATAGAATTGCAGTTATGTATTTCAGTCGGGGAAGGTGAACTTTTTCAACATAGTGAATCGCTTTTAGTTTCATACACTGCTAGAATGAAGATTGTAAGTAGCATTGCAGAAGAGTAGGGGTAGTGATTGCGGGACATTTGACCAAGGACAGGGAATGATCACCGAATCAGAGATTTGAACCATCTGTTAGTGAATCTTTTCAGCAAGTGTGCAGTTGTATTGGCCTCTTTTAAGTATGCAGCACTTTTTATTTGATTGACAGGAGTGTAGGAAAGTTTGACGGGATACTTTTTGTGAGAGTTTAGTGATGGAAAAGCTAGGAATCGAATCAGGTGTGTTTCATTCGGTATGAATTGGCGAATCGATAATGGAGGAGGCTTGAGCAGCATTTAAGTTGAGAATCGAATTAGTTATAGCATTGCAGAATTAGAGGGATTGCCCATAAGAGAGGCGTTTTGATGAAGTTGATGAGAGTTGTGGCTTGGTATAGGCTGAAAGAATAGCTATACAGGGCTTTTGAGTTGATGAGGTTTGGGTTTGGTATAGGCTGAAAGAATAGCTATACAGGACTTTTGGAGATTGGTGGAACGAAGAAGTAATTGTCCTTCTTGAGTAAGCAGCGATTGGTTCGATCTTAGTTAGGGTGTTGCTGGGGTTTTGTCCAGCGATTCATTTATACAGGAGCCGATCACAAATGCTTTTGGTATCTGTCTTTTAAGGGTTAGGACAAGAGCTAATGGCAGAAAAATATATCAATTTGTTTAAATGTGAATCAACAATACAATGAAATAATTGTAAAATTTATATAGAATTAGAAGGTGAATAAAAATGATCAGACAATAATAGTTAATAATAATAAAGTAATGGTAATTCAAAAGATAATAAAGAATGCCGAAATAGATAGAATATTACGTTGGACACCTTTGTTACGTACGTGTTTGACAGCTGAGAACAGCAGTGGTCTAGAAAGGTCGATGAATTCGGTAGTAAACAACTTTCAGTTTCGTTGAAGAAAGGTAGGATTTGAGATGGGAGTGACAGATTGTCAACAGACAAGGGTGGATTCTCCTAGAGGTTCTAGAATAGGGTGAAGGTCAGAATTACGTCTAGATAGTACGATGTTTGGTCTGGTCGGTTTGAAAATGTGTCATTGTAGGTTTTAAAATAATATAAAGGACATGAGTAAATGATTGATCATGAAATTGAAATATTGATTGAAGATGTAACTAATTGTGAATCAAGTAATTAAAATAACAAGTCAATTTGTGAATTTGAGTTTTAGTAATGTGTCTGACAATCGGTTCGAGATGAAGTAATAATGTGACAAGATGAGATGGAAATAAGTAATTTGAGAGATAACGAGTCGAAGATTCCGTGTAGGCTGTAGTAAACAGAGATAAAGATGATAGTAATGACGAAACGATGTGAAGAAGTTGAAGTTTGAGATTTATGGAAATGAGTTTGTGGCTTGGTATGGACTGGATATAGTCATACAGGGCTTTTGAGTTGATGAGATTTGGGCTGGGTGTAGGCTTGATATAGCTGCACATAGCTTTGACGAGGTGAATTAAATACGTATTATGGAGTACATTGGAATCTGAGGTAGAATTGAAGAATGAAAACGAGTAATGTGGTAAAGTAAAATGAGATGAATTAAATACAAGTCACAAGTAAAGTAATGAAATAAAGTTTGCAAGTAAAGAGAATTTTTGAGAAGGAACGATTGTTTGGACGTCAGGTTACATAATTGTAATTGAATATTGAAGTTTAAAAGTAAATATACATGACACGAGAGTTTTGAATTTGGAATTTAGGTTGGAAATAAAATAAGATAAAAGACGGACCAACATGGGTAATGACGTATGACTATGAGAGATATGTGTAAGAGCAAAATGATCCATTTATGATTAAGTACAACTACTGAGTTAAATGTATTCGTAGTTATTTATAATTTTCGTGTTTGAGACGACTTCCTATAATAATTGATAATGTTAAGATGTGTTGAGATGAATGTCAATTGAGACAATTTATGTTTTAACTCTTAGGCCTATATTAAGTTTAGTTCTCATTGAAAGGGTTTCTGTCATTTGAATGAATATTTTAATTGCTTCACACTTAAAACATTCATTGCTGGGGTAATTGTGCCGTAACGGCCTTTTCATTAACCTTGTTTACATAAATAATATCAATATGATGAATTTCAATAATATAATAATATAGTTATAAAATAATAGCATCAATAATTGAATGCAGTTGCATCAGCTTTACACATGCGGTCCAAGCGGAATGCATTGAAATAGTTGCAAGATGCGTCAACAGAGATAATCTGACATCCTGTGATGGACATGGAACACTTGAGATACCTTCGAATTGTCAACACCTTCTGAAAGGAACCCATTAGCGAGTAGCCTCAGGGCACAAGGAACATTGGAAGCCGCTGGGGTAAGGTGCATCACAACCGACCCTGTCGACTCAACAAACAACAAGATCAATCTAGAAAATAATACGTCATCACTGTCACCTGACCACCCCTATATAAAGACGATCTCCGGAGCCAGGCATTCAGTAGTAGAAGAGTAGTAGTAGTAGAGTAGTTGAAACAGTATTGTGCCTGCATCATTAGAGGGTGGATCGTGGGCGACGACAAGGTGTCAAGGGTTCATGGAGGAGGTGTACTACAACGGGAACTGAACGAGCGACACCAAGTTGTGAAGATGAAGAACAGTGAATAACTTACCGAGTGTTTATTTAATTATTCAGTGCTAAAGCAGATCGAATTCGTACATTAATTATTATACATCAGCAACATTAATCAGCATCATCAAGACCATCATTGTAAACGAGGTACCATATTTATTTACTACTAAATCATTGGCCAATTGAAAGTAGTCTTTGTATGCAAATCTTTTATGTAATTTGTATTTTTGATTAATACAGTAAACCTTTTCAATTATTTAGATTCAAACATTCTTTTTATTTTATTAACACTCTGAAATCAATATCCACATCCTCATAATTTATTAATTTCCATTTAATTAAGAAGTGATTAAACTTCAATTTGACCCAATTTAAGGGTATTTATTTGAGATAGCTACCTCTGTTGGGCGGTAAGCTTCAATGCTAAGGCTTTTACAATTTTCATTTATTTTTTAAAGTGAAAGGTGTTTTAGATTAAAAAACAATACATCTAAACATTCACTAGACGGATTTTATTATTTTCGTTTTGTTTGATAAATATGATTTTTTCCTTTGCATTGTTGGAAAAAGTATGTTTTTTGTAACAAATCTATATTTCCCATATTTTAATTAAAAAACTATAAATCTCATCAAAAAAGTGTCTAATGAATTTTTCAGAATAAGACGTGTGAGTATATCAAAAAAGAAATTATCCTTTTATCTTAAAAACTGTAGAAGAAGTAGGAAAAAATGTTAGCAAATATGCTAGAATAAAAGTTTTGAGATAATAGCATTTTAAAGTTTATTTATGTTTTTTTTTTGTAAATTTGAATATAACATAGCCTAAAGGTTCAGTTAGTTTATTTTTACATGAATTCACTGGGCCTTTATAACCTGTTAATCTAGGCTTCTTTAAAATTGACTAAAATTGTTATGAATAACACTCTATACAGCCCTAGATTAGGCCTAATATCAGTACTGGTGGCCATTTTCCCATGTAAAATAGCATACAGCGCTCAAGAAAAAAATCATTAAATGCTTTTAGCAAAATATCAACATAAAATAAATTTATGTATTCACTAAATAAAAAAAGTAAACTTAATGCAAAATTGCTGGTTTTTCATACATTTCAGTGAAATAGCACCTTAAAACAAATACGCTCATCCAACAACGCGCCCGAAAAAGCGTTTGCGAAGCTTCCTAGTTTATTACCAGCATGCTTGTGCCCAAAGCAACACATGTGATGATAATAATATTAATAGTGTCTACACATAATCATAAAAACACTAGTTAATGACGGTATTTTCCAAGGTGGCGTGTGAAAAATTACTATGTCGCCGAGAAATGCTAGTTTTAAATGAAAAACTACGATATGTACAAACATAACCACTATAACGTTATAGTGGCATTCACCTTATTACAATCTTGGTATTTAACCTCGTGACAACCTCCAGTTTTTCTGTAATTTTTTTTACATATTTAACTCATTAAATGCAAAGGTGCGTGAAATACAACATTCCCGGGAATAGCGTCGTTTTAAAGGAAAACGACGACATGTCCAAACATAACCACTATATGACGTTATAGCGGCATTCATCCTGATTACTAACGTGGTATTGAAAGCCTTTGACACCCCCCAGTTTTTTAGGAAATTTAAACTCACTAGAAATTAGTCCAAGAGCTCCAAATAAAGCCCCCCCCTCATAGGGTACTATGGTTTGACCACTGGAAAAAGAAGCGGAAATTCTGCCTTTTTTCAAAAATGCGGGGCTTACAAGTAAAATTTGGGGGCGTTTCCCCCCCTTTCAGCGCCCCCCCAAAGGGGGCCCCCAAAAAAAGGGTTTCAAATCCCCCCCTATTAATTTAACATGATTGAAACAAAAGCAAAATTTAGAAGAAGTTAGCCCAAAAATGAATTCCCTCGTCAAAACGGGCTGCGATGGGCCGTTGACCCCCCGTCGGGACCCCAAAAATTGGGGCCCCCAAAAAGGTCAACTCTGCCCTCAAAAAGGAATAAAATGATTCAAACATACGTTTTTTTAAATAGGGAAAATTATTTAAAAAAAACGAAATCACTGTCAGAGGGGCGGGCGTTGGGCCTTTTAACCCGTCAGATGCCCCCAAAGGGGCCCCCCAAAAAAAAAGGGTTTCAAATCTGCCCCTTTTAAAAGTATACATGTTTAAAACACAAAAAAAAATTATAGAAAAAATTTAAACCCCCCAAAAATAAATATCACTCTTCAGACGGCTGCGGGGGGCCGTTGCCCGGGTCAGACCCCCCCAAAAGGGGGCCCCCAAAAAAAGGCCCCCCAACTCTGCCCTCAAAAAGGTATCCCCATGATTCAAACAACTAAATTTTATGGGGAAAAAATTACTAGAAAAACGAATATCCCTTTCAGAGGGTGCTTTTTGGGCCGTTGACCCTTTCAGATGCCCCCAAAGGGGGCCCCCCCCCAAAAAGGTCAAATCCCCCCTATTAAGTTAAAACATGATTGAAACAAAAGGAAAAATTTTGGGAAAGAATTTAAACCCCAAAAAATAATTTATCACTCTTTCAGAAGGGTTTGCGAGGGGCCGTTGCCCCCTTCAGACCCCCCCAAAAGGGGGCCCCCAAAAAAGGGTTAAAATCTCCCCTCATAAGGTATACATGATTCAAACATACGTCTTTTTAAATGGGGAAAATTACTAAAAAAAACGAATACCCACTGGGCCAAAAGGGCTTACGTTGGGCCGTTGACCCGTCAGATCCCCCCAAAAGGGTGGCCCCCCAAAAAAAAAGTCAAATCTGCCCTCAATAAAAAAAAAATGTTTAAAATAATACGGCATTTTATAAAAAAATTTTTTAACCACGGAAAAAAATATCACTCGTCGGGGACGGGCTGTGGGGGCCCAAACCCGCCACTTCCCCCCCCCCCCCCAAAAAAAAAAAATTTAAAAAAATTTTTTGGGTCTCGAATACTTACAAAATTTATTTTGGGAAATTAAATTTGGGATTTGTGCGATAATATGTAGTCATGATGTTTTCGCTTATTTTGGGGTCTTTGGGACCCCCCTGAAATTTAAACCATTTTTTTTTTTTTTTGGAATATCTAGAATCAAAGATCGATGAATAAATCGGGAAGCCCATGTTTATCCCTTCGTATAATGGTAATTATATAATTAAAAAGGGGTTGTATGTATTGGGTATAGGGTTAGGGTTTAAACTGTAAAGAGTGTTTTAATTTTTAATTTTTTTTTACAAGAAGAGTTTTTGTTTAATTTACTACTTTTTTACATAAACTATACGGATTCTGCCTATTAAGTATATCGCTTAAAAATATTGCATATTTTATAACCCATCAAAAAAAAACAAATTTACAATTTCCCTTAATTTTACACATAAGTAAAAATATCATGTAATCATAAGTTTAAAGAAATAATTAACAAACTATGCTTCCTATTAAGCAATAATCCTTTAAAAGTGTTGAAAAAATGTAAATAGTTTTTATAAGTTACAAAACCAAAATTTAGGGTTTTTGAAAAATATCAATTGGGTTTTCTCCAAACAACAAACTTTTCCCTTATTCGTTATCACCGTATGTTTCAATTTTTATCACAGTAATCTCAGAAGTAATCATCATCATATCACAAATAAGGGAAATTTTTAAGTTTTAAAACATACAAGTAGTTTATATAAGGGTTTCAAAAAAATTGAAAAATTAGAATATATAAATTGGTTTGGGGATAATTTAAAATTCAAATATCAAAAAATTCTATCACATTGTAATCCGGGACGCTTGTACGCTTTAAAATTTTATTAGGAATCAATCATCATCATAAAATACGTAATAATCTTTTACATGCGTTTAAAAAAATTCAAAAAATTTTCATAAGTTAAAAGACAATTGAGGGTTAGAATAAATAAAAAACTGTTTTTCACATTTTAAAAATATTTACCTCATGTACGCTGCTTCCCAAACATCTATGTCATCATCCTCACGAACTCCTTACTTCTAAACGCATTGAAAAATCTCATCAAGTGACAAAGGGTTTCAGATAAACCCAAAAAACCATCTTTGGGCTGTTTTTTTAAAATTTTTCCCCTAAAAAAAAAAAAAAAAAAAAACTCCCCTCTCCCCTACCCCTCTTCTCTCTCTCTCTCTTCTCTCCCCTCTCCTCTCCTTTTCTCTTCTCCTTCTCTCGCTCTCTCTCTCTCTCTATATATATACTAAGGGTTTTTTTTTTAAAATTTTTGTCTATACAATAAAAAACCCAAAGGGGCTAAGCTCGAGAAAACCAGGCTTTGACGCAGAGGCAGAGGGAAAACTGGGCTTTGGATTTCTTGGAAACTCTTTCGATGGTCCTATCGGGGTTTTTGCTTTTGCACTAAAATGGGTTTAAGGGGAAAACATGTGAAATAAGGGGATTTAGGCACCCTTTTTTCCCAAAAATTGCTCACTTTTCTTATTAACTGACCGTAAAAATTTACACCAACTGTTTTAATTTTTTTAGTAAATTTTCCAATTTTGTGTAGGGGAAAATTTTTTTGAAAAATTTAAAAAATGTGCTTTGATTTTGCGAAACAAAACTCATTTCCCTTTTTTTGAAAGCCTCCCAAAATGCAGATTTTTGGATAAAAATTTTAAAGGGAAAAAACCCGGGACGTTCCTTTTTATGTAAATAAGCGGGTTTTAAAGAAACAAGCGGTTGTTAAAAGGGCATTTTTTTATTTTTAAAAAAAAAATAGCCCCAGCTTTGGGAAAAAGTCTTAAGAGCAATTTTGACATCTTTGGGGGCCAACTTTGGGGTTACCTAAAAAGGGGCCAAAAAACCCCCCAAAAAAGGGGTCCTTGACGGGGGTGATATTTCTTTTCCTTGGTTTAAATTTATCTTATTTAAAATTTTACGAAATGTTTGGGAAACATGTATACCTTTTGAAGGCAGATTTGACTTTTTTTTGGGGGGCCCCCTTTTTTTTTTTTAACCCAACGGGTCAAAGCCCCCCAAAGCAGCAAAGTTGGGGATTTATATTCCCTTTTCCGGTGGTAATTTTTTCCCCATTAAATGACGTTTTTTGAATCAGTAACCTTATGAGGGAGAGTTGGGCCTTTTTTGGGGCCCCCTTTTGGGGGGGTCTGAAGGGTCAACGGCCCCTCGGCCCGTTTTGCCCAGGGAAAATTTATTTTTTTGGCTAACTTTCTTCGTATTTTTTTTTTTTTGTTTCAATTTATAAATTTAAACCCCTTACTTTTGGGGGGGTTTTAAAAACCCGTGCTTACACCTGCTGGTGGGGTATTTTTAGCAGAAAAAACCCCTTTTTTTAAAAAAAAACATAAAATTCCCCTTTCCTTCCAAAAAAAATTTTAAAATTTTTTTTGACGAGTACTTGGGCTACCCTACAACCCCTGCTTAAAAACAAAAAAACCCCCCCCCCCCCCACCCTCTCCCCCCCCCCCCCCCAAAACGTAATTAATAACTTTCCATTCAATTATTAAAAAAAAAATTAAAAAAAAATGGGTGACAAGTGGGCTACTTTATAAAAACAATGAACATGCCCATGAAAAAAATTTCCCCCCCCCCCGCCACCCCCCCCCCCCCAAAAAAAAAGTAATCGATATTTACAAAAACTTCCACATTTCACATCCAAAAATAATAGAATATTTGTGACAATTACTTGAATACACTATGAACATGCCATGAAAAAAAATCGACCCCCCCCCCATCCACGTCCTGCCCCCCCCCCATCCACGTCCTCCCCCCCCCCCCAAAAAAAAAACAATAATTACATAACTTCCACATTTCTCATCCAAAAATTATTTTAAAAAATTGTGGCACGTACTTGAGTACACTACGAACATGATAAGAAAAGAACCCACCCCCCCCCCTCCCCCCCCACCTCGCCCCTCCCCCAAATAATCGATAATTACACAACTTCCACATTTCTCATCCAAAATTATTTTTAAAAATGTAGCACCTACTTGAGTACTCTACGAACATGCCTTGAAAAAAAATGCCCCCCCCCCCCACAAAAAAAAATTGATAACTACAAAATTTGAAACTTTTTCATCAAAAAAAATGCAAGAAAATGTGGCTAAATTGTTTCAGGACTGGCCTACTCTATTTCACTAATTCCTACAAAAGTAAACATGCATGTAGGCCTAATACAAATTAAAAAAATTAACAATATATTTATTTGGGGGTTTCAGGGGAGTATATTTGATGAAATCTGCTTGCTTACCTTGGAATGATAGATGAAAGGTGAAGTTGATAGATGATGATATGGCCCATATATTTACACAGTAGTCTTGAAGTAAATTTACACTAAAAGTAGCCTAAATCGTTTCAGTTACCATCCACAAGTTCAAGTTCTATACCACACATATATATATACATATATATACACACAAATTTACACACGGTACCTTTGAGAGTGTTTTTTAGGGCCTACAGGTGCTTGAGTGTGTGGTACTCGCCAAAGCATGGAGTTACACACAGAGGTACATTGCATTCATTGCACATGTACCTCGATTTTTTCCCTCTTCTTTTCCCTCCTCTTTGATTAGCAAAAAAACATAGCACTCCCTTGTGGGGTTGGCCTTCTTTTCTGTAGAGGGATAACGTCAGGGAAATGGCGATGTACAAGTCGAAGAGGTGTTAGCCCGGGGGATGGGCGGCCTCCTTTGGGGGACAACTTTGGGGCAGCATACTTTTCCAAAAAGGAGGCGAACAAGCTCCAGACGAAATGTTGATAGTTGCCTCTTGTTCCCTTTTGGACCTTTTCTAGTATGTGTGCATTCAACACACTTAGGTCCAACAAGTGGAAAAAACATTTTCTTATACCACTTGACGGACCGCCTTACACACTCGACATGACTCAGCATCATGTCAGAGTGGTCGACAGCGCCCATTCCCTGGTTATAAGAGGCAACACACTTGGGAATCATTTTGTTTACTCCAGTCCTCCTGTCTCTCTTTCCACTGTCGATCATGCAGGGCCATGCATAGTTGTGAGCATGTTGATTTCCTCTTGTCAAACCCAAGCGGAACGGTCAACATGTTGTCTGTGTGTTTTTCAACATATTCCCCCCCCTTAGTTTTCCTTCTTGCTTTGGCATTCCCCTCCTGTTTCTTTCGACCGTACCACAAGCTTGGTTTTTTTTTTCGCTGTGTATTTTTTCAAACAACTGTGGACCAGTGTACCAATTATCAACATAGAGTGTTTCCCCCTTTCCCAAGATACGGTTCCATCAACGTAAGTACAACTCCGCGGACACTCCGAGCCCTGATTCTGTTATTTCAGTTTTGCCCCTGTGTACACTATTACATTTAGTACAAAGTTAGTGTCAACATCTGAAATAACAAAAAGTTTAATCCCGAATCTGCTGCGTTTGTTGGGACTGTACTGTTTTTTAACGACAGCCTGGGCCCTTTTTACAGCAATAAACTTTCGTCTATACAACTTCACCGAAGGGCACAAATACGCTTGAAAACTGATGCTTTACACTATCAAGGGCAAGTTTGATTTTTTGTAGTTTGTTTGATCCGGGTTATTTACAATGTTGTTGTCACTGAAGTGAAAAGGGGTCTGAGTATTATGCGGAACGATCAACAGACATGATGTCACCAAATATTGGTGTACTCAAAAAAGGGTCTTTTTGACCAATACAGCTCGATGCAAATTTTTTTTTTGATGGGCCATTAGCATATATAATGCCAAAAACACATACATCTCACCCAAACCCTGGTATCTTTCCATTTCGTGAGCCGGATTTTACGCTTAACTCTGTGTTTTCAATCACAAACTTGTAAAACAAGTTTTGTTTGTTCTACAATAGACTCGACTAGTTCTGTTGTAAATAAAGCTAAAAAACAGTCAAGCTCACTTGAATCTTCAGTAAGGTTGAAATCCGCATTTATTCCCGATGAAATTGGGTCGAAATCGTGAATAATAGGTTGGAAATCACCTCTACTCCATTTTTACCCATCATCGGCAATTCGTCTTCTTTATTTTGACGACGTTCCTGAACTAAACCTACACCTACTCATTGTCACTTGCACTGTCCCCGTCACTGCCCCTGTCGTGATTATCACTCTTGTCCTCATCACTATCACTAAAACTATCGTTGGTATTTACAATAAAAAACATCATCACTTTCCGAGTCACTATGGTAATAATTTCACGGATTTTTCCCTATCTGAAACACGCCGTAAACACGAATTCTCACCACTCGTAGAAGCCATAGTTGTTTACTACAGCTGCGTGAACTCGGGAGGAGCTACAAGTGGTAAGCCTAGAAATAAACTTCTAAAAACAAGTTATCGGCCGGTTCCAGTAGTTGGCGAAATAGTTCTACGTATTACGACAGGTTTTAAGCACATGCCCCAGAAACTAGAGCGCGCTAACCCTATTGAGCACTGGGGTAAACTACATTTGAATTCAAACATTGTGGCGCGACATTGGCGCGACGAGTATACTCGGGCGTAACACGGGGGGGACAACTGCACATCACGATTAATCGGGCGTAACTGAGAGGAGGTTAATAAAGGGGGAGATTTGACCTTTTTTGGGGGGGCCACTTTTTAGGGCATCTGACGGGTCAACGGCCCAACGGAGACCGTCTGACGAGTGATATTCGTTTTTCTAGTAATTTTCCCTATAAAATGACGTATGGTTTTTAATCATGTATACCTTATGAGGGCAGAGTGACCTTTTTTGGGGGCCCCCCTTTTGGGGGGGTCTGACGGTCAACGGCCCATCGCAGCCCGTCTGACGAGTGATATTCATTTTGGGCTAACTTCTTCTATAATTTTCCTTATGTTTCAATCAAGTATACTTAATAGGGGCAGATTTGGTCTTTTTTGGGGGGCCACTTTGGGGCACTGACGGGTCCAACGGCCCAACGCAGCCGTCTGACGAGTGATATTCGTTTTTCTAGTAATTTTTTCCCCATAAAATGACGTATGTTTGAATCATGTAACCTTATGAGGGCAGAGTTGACCTTTTTTGGGGCCCACTTTGGGGGCGTCTGACGGGTTTAACGGTCCATCGCAGCCCGTCTGACGGTGATATTCATTTTGGGCTAAAATTCTTCTATAATTTGCTTAGTTTCAATCATGTATACTTAATAGGGGCAGATTTGACCTTTTTTGGGGCCCACTTTGGGGGCGTCTGACGGGTAAACGCCCCCAACGTTGACTTGTAAGACGCGCATTTTTGAAATGACTTGAATTTCCCCTTCTTTTCCAATGGTCAAACCATATGTACCTATGAGGGGGGACTTTATGTTGCGAGCTCTCGGTCTATATGCAAAAATGCGTGAAAGAGTACTAGTTACTACATTCCCGCTCTAGAATTAATCACCAAGATGCTTCTAATTCGCTGCTGCGACGACCTAACCTTAGAGAGGTAGACGATCCTCCGCTAGGCGGAGATCCAGCAGACCTTGATGTTGCCCTATGTCAAAAGCTTGAAATGGGGGGAAATTGTTTTCAGATATCACTGCCATCTAAAAACATCACTAAAATAAGTTGGTTTCAAGAGCAATCTGGTGGAAAAAGTTTATATTAGCAGGTAAACATAACTTTGAAGTTCAACTTCCTTACCACCCATTTCCCACAATGGGGGTAATTGGGTGGTACTTAATTTATTGCTTGTTTTCATTGATAATATTTTGTTCATTGTTGTGATAAATACACAAACAATGTTTTTCAATATCTTTAATACTTTAAAACAAGCATTGGATTGAAAATACAATGCTTGGAAATTAATAGAACTCAACTTAACATTTGCAATTGTGAAGTTCTAAATAACTTTCAGTCCTCTTCCATTGACAACAATAAGAAAATCTTCTTTAAACAATTATAATTTTTTCATAAACCAAATACATATTGTTAATTATTTAGAGGGATATCTTATGAGAATTTTAAGATAGTTTGCTCACTATATCTGTACCCTAATAACTTGGGAAAATGGAAAAAATAAATGTTCCACCCAATTACCCCGCTTACCCTAGGTCTATCTTGTGCACCAGTCTCAACCATCAAGACTTACTTAAAATGGCTGAGCTCGATTGTTAGCACTGCCACAGTCAAAATGTATGATACACTGCCTATGGATGTGAAGCAAGCTAAAAATGTAGCCTAGGTAGCTTTAAAAGAAAATGTGTTACATGGGTGAGAGTGAGAGAGCATGATTTGTAAGTTGTAACTCCTTTTCAATACCTGTGCACGTCTTATTATCTGTGCACCTTTATTTGTAGGTTTTATTTTGGGATTCTAAAATGATTTTTTTCAAATAATATTTTTTCACATTTACAAAATACTACCTTCCTACACTTCCTATTAGATTTTAATCACCTAGGGTTTATGTTAATTATGATGAGAGAATGATTAAATTAAATAAATAAAAATAAAAATAAATAAATATTCTGGCTCTTGTATTAGGGAAATGATTTAACCCACTGCTGCGGACATAAGAGTCCAGCTCGTACCAAGTCTGTGTGAATTTCCCGTGTAGTTAGTTTTCGTGCTAACGCAGAGGTAGCAGCACTGTGATTATCAGCGTTGAATCCTGAACAAGGCGATATGAAGAAGTCCAATATTCGGCCACTATGAACTGTACTAGGAAAACGCTAAAGTCCCGTCGCGTTGTTGAGCGAGCACCGGTACGTGCACACGACCCAAGTACGACATTCCCATAATGTTACATACCAATAAGTCTTTAAGGTCTTGACCGATTCAGCTGAAAATTTGTAAAAAGGGAGAGTATGTTGTACTTATTGACCCTGCAAAATTTCATAACGATCGGAACATTTTTATTTTTTTACTTTTTTTTTTTTTTTTAAATTATTTATAACCAACGATCGGATTTTGTTCAAAAACTATACAGCAACCCGCCTAGGTGGTATGTACATGTGTGCAAAATTTCAGGTCGATCAGAGAAACAATGCGACCTGTACCGAAGCAGTAACAGAAAAAAAAACAAAAAAAACAGACATTCGAGCCATAAGAGTCAAGTGGAGACGCTCGCTGCGCTCGCTCAACAATCGCAATGAAAGAAATGCGCAACAGGTGGACCAACCTACACATACTAACTACTGTGTATCATGGCAAGTTCAATGACACAAATTGAAGACGATCTTTTGTACGATTTATTGAATAATAGTGATAATGAGCTTTCAGCGAACGGGAGTATTCAAAGTGATTTTTCCTATGTAAGTTGTGATAGTGATAATAGTATACTCGTTGACATTTCTAGTGATAGTGATGACAGCTCTTAGGCCCAGTAATAGTGGACAAGGCGTTGTTTTAGAGACACATAAGCTCAAAAAAGGGGATATTTATAATTTCCTATAGTTTCAAGCAACCCTCGAAAATTCCACTCGCAAGCTCGCAATTTGCGAGTGGAAATTTGCCAGTTGCGAGTCAGTAATAACCTACTCGCAAAAATAATCCACTCGCAAAAATATAAAACTAGGCTTCCTCGCAAAAAACAAAGAACTAGGCCTCCTTGCATAAACCGTCGGTATGTGATTGATACGTGTTGGCAGTGAGATGGGTTCTGCATTAATGAAGAGCGCTTCGAAGATGGTAATAAAAAGTCATAAATAACATTAAAATCTTCGAGTTTGGAGGGCTGCAGAGCCCATTAGCGCGACCTTGGTCGACCAGTCCCTTATTTATCAATGGGGCGACACAGACAACCACCCATTCATTCCACTCCCGTCTATAAATACAATGCAGTAGTTTTACGATATTTTCGTGCTTCTGCTTAGGTTATGAACTATTTAGTTGTAAATTAAAAATATATTTTGGGTTGTATGAAGCTTTTGTCGGCGACCTGCTCAAAGGAAAACATGCGTATTTTCGAGTTTCGAATTTTGTGACAATAAAGCATCTTGAATGAATTACAACCAATATCTGGATGCGCAAAGAAAGTCTCATTTCTACCCTCAAGTTTCAAGTTTTGCACACTTTCAGTTTTAGTGTGTTCAAAGCTCTGGAAGGAAGCGAACGGTTGTCGGAGTTAGTATCTTTGGTTGTCGGACCCGGGAGATCGCGCGCGCTTGTTCACGTTGACGCTTTCCATTAGATATGTTTATGTTTTAATTAGTTTTGTCGAGTGTTCAGTGAAATAAACATTCAACAGTGTGCTTTTACAATGAAACAGTCAAACATATTTTCCTTTTTTAAAAAGAGTGTTAGTGACCGCCAAATAATTAGGCCTAATCAGGTGGAACAATCAGTGCCCAGCACTTCTACATCTCTACAGGCCGAGACCGGTACCAGTGCGGGTGAGAGTGAGACGCGTAGTGTAGAACTTGACATTTCGAATTCGATAGCTGATAGTAGTAAGACAAACAAGAAACAAGGTGGATTTTTGCCTCAATGGCGAAGAGACTTCGTGTGGCTTAATTTTAATATTGAGAAGGAGTTGGCCACATGCAGTGTGTGTACCCAAAATGTAAAACTCGCTACCGAGAAGTGGGTCGTTGGTTTTCCTGGCCCTTATAAAAAAGAAACTTTTGTTTGGCATGCAAAAAGTAAAATGCACTGTGACAGTGTTAAATACAACACAGTTTCACAAAACCCGGCTAAATCAGAGTTAGCAAAATGCGTGCGGAAAATGGAAAAGTCTATGTTTCAGCACCTTACTCACTTATTTCACATTGCGTATTTCATTGGCACAAATGAAAAACCATTCACCGACTTCCCTCGCCAAGTGACATTAGCTCGCAGATTAAATGTTGAACTAAAAGACCAGTACATCAGTGACAAAGCGTGCCATTCATTTATAGAATTTATTGCATTAGACTTGCTCGAGACAGTGGTTGAAAATGTGAAAGTGTCCCCATACTTCAGCATCCTAATAGATGGTTCAACAGATAGGGCTGGCGATGATAATGCCGATGTGTATGTACGATACATACACAAAGGAGAAATAAAAGAAGATTTATTGGGTTTAGTGGTGTTAGAGAGTGGGACCGCCGCGTCATATTACGCAGCACTAACTGACTTCTTAGATTCCACTACCATTGATTGGCGCCGACCCAATTATATGTTGAGCCTCGGTACCGACGGAGCGTCTTCGATGGTAGGCCATAAATCAGGCCTGATAACATTGTTGCAACAGAGCGATGTGCCACACTGCATCAGCATACACTGTGTTGCACACCGTTTGCAGCTTGCAATCCTTGATGCCACCTCGAAACTTGATTACTTAATCGAATTCGACAAAGTTGTAAAACGCGTGTTTCATTTTTACCGCGGTTCGAACAAAAGACTTCAAAGTTTACGTAAAACAGCACGTGTTATGGAAGTGGAGATAGTAAAGCTGCGTGACATCCATTCAATACGATGGGTGTCAAGTAAAAGCGACGCAATACGGGCTTTAAACAGGAACTTGGTTGCTGTCATTGTCAACCTAGAGTCTCTCGCCTCTGATTCATCCGTTGCTGGGAGTGGTCAGGCAAAGGGTATTGTAAAGAGCATGCAAAGTTTGAAGTTTGCGAAAACTCTTCACTTCATGATGGATCTGTACTCGGTGCTTGACCCCCTGTGTAAATTATTACAACAAAAAGAACTCGTGTTGTCCCAAATCAGAAACAAAATCACAATTGCGGTAGACTCCCTCGAAGCTCTAATAAATAACGAGGGCCAGGAAGTAAAATGTTTTTTATCTAAACTCGTTTACAACCGCGATCAGGTTAGTTACAACGGACTTAACCTGAAACACGTGATCAAGGGTGAAGAACAATACCAGCTACTGCGCAAAACCATTTTACAGAACACATGTAAATATTTACGCGAGAGGCTTGAGTCGACCGACAATGTTGTAGGCATGAATTGTCATATTCTCGATCCCATGCAGCATCCTGACAATGAAACGTTTCAATCATATGGAAATGAAGAGATCGTTACACTTGCTCGACACTTTAATGTTATTGACAATGAAAACTCACATCAATTGATATCTGAATGGATGGAGTTTAAGTATACGACGCGCGGTCTCGGCCTACAGATACAAGGTTATTTGAAGAGATTGCATGAGTACCCAACACGATTTGTGTTATTACGTCAAGTAATCGAAGCAACAACTTGTGTTGCCGTCTCAACTGCGTCGTGCGAACGAGGGTTCAGTTTTGTGAACAGGATTAAATCAAAACAAAGATTACCCCTTGACACTTCCACCCTCCGTGACCTTTTACAACTAGCTGTAAAAGGACCACCCGCCGAGGTCTACGACCCCCAGTCGGGCCATAGACAAGTGGTATTTCACGGCTCCAGGGAAACGTCATGGGGGTGGGCACAAGCGCAAGCTGGCGGTAGCCGATTTATAGGTAAGCCCATATTATTATCCTGCACTATTAAATTTACAGTTTTCTCAACAAGCAAATATGAAAACTCAATTGTAAATAGTTCATCTGATTGTTTTTATTTGGCAGACGCGAGACGTCAGTTCCCGGGCCTACTTTTACGGCGGACGTAGGAATTTAATCTAATCAAATTTAATTTAAACAGTTACAAATATATGCAACTTTGGCATATATTTCACAGTTGTTTTATACCTAAATTTCGCCTCAAAACGCGTTCTAGGGCCATCTTCTTTGTTCTAAACTCAAAAAAAATTTCGCCTATGGCGAAATTTCCCTCCGGCGGCTGGGGCTTCGCCCCAGACCCAGCTGCCCACGCAACCTATTTGCGAGTGCAAATTCGTATTTGCGAGTGACTTGTAGGTGGAATTTTCGAGGGTTGGTTTCAAGTCATGTTACTTTAAACCTGTTAAACCTTTTGTTTTTTAAAAAAATTAAAAAACACAAATTATTGGTTTTCTCCAGCCAAAACAACCAAAAAACATCCTGTATGGCAATGGGTTAAATGTAGAGATGGGACGATTCCAAAACCGATTCTCTAAGAATCGTTAGAATCGCAATTCCCATATTTTTAGGCCATTTGAGCTATTCCGATTCCTGTTGAAAATATCGACAAGGTCGCACGACGTATGCACTTCTGAGCCCCACTTGGCAGGCCTCGGGCGGTCTCGCATACAACCACGTCAAAGAGAGTTGTTTTTACCACATTTTTGAGACTCCATGACAACTTCAGCCAATCAACAACACTTCATCCATCCAGCCTATTGAAGTATTTATCTCGCACGGTAGGAGGCCTATCTCATTGTTCTACTTTTCAAGATAACATCGCGAGGAAACTTCTTGCTGACATTTAAAGGGGCAATTAACTCAAAAAATTATTTTTTACCACATGATCTATAGCCCCAATACTACACTAAAATGACCGTTTAAAAAATTATATCTTGTAACTGTGATTTTACACGAATTTTTCAATTTTTTTGATCCAGAAATTTTCGAAAAATTGTGTTTTGGGAAATTTCTTAAATCGGCTTTAAACCCGGTTCTTTTTGGTCCACATAGATACTAAGCATAGTATCAATCTAAAATGCCCATTTTTTACATTGTGTCTTGAAACTGTGGCCCAAATATACCCTCAAAAATGCAAAAATATGCATTCCAAAATCACCACCCCATCTTGGTAATCAGCATATTTTTTAAACCCAACCACTTGCCCAAATACCCACAAAACAAAATATAGAGAATTTATAGAAAAGGCTGTAGAGTACGTCAATAATGGCCAATATTTTTTTGGATCAAAATCCTCCAAGGTCACGGGGCATAAAGATCGTCTCCATGTTATTTCTTGTTTTATTTATCTTTTATCTTGAGTGGATAGACTCTAAATACAATTTATTTTATTATTTATTTTATTTATGAGATATTTTTGCCGATAGGACCTAGCTAAAAAAATGTCATGTTTGGCAATTTTTTGGGAGGTCATGGTGGCCCCAAAAATTTTTCTGTTGATTGCTAAATTCATTACTAGTTAGCCTGAATGAAATATATTTTTTGAGTTTAGCGGTTAAATACCCCTTTAAGAGCACATTAGTACAGGGTTGCCACTGATATTTTTTTCAAATCCTGTATGAGGACGTTAAATATCCGCAAATATCCGTGAAAAGTCTAAAATCGTTGATTTCATTGATCAAACTATGAGAATAGATAAATGTGATGTTTATATTTGTTACCATCATAACCTAAAAGTTGCCAAGGGCCTAGGCCTATGCACAGACGAGAAGAAAGGAGCCAGAAACGTCCGTGGTTGCTTTAATTAAGATTGCATAAAAATTTAAAATGTTATTTATTTACAGAAAATCCATTTTAAAACATAAAAATAATATTTTTCTGACCTGGTTAAAAAATTCTAGGCTAGGCCCTATGAATGTTGCATCACAATTTTGACCTAGGCCTAGCCTAGGCCCATGTGTTTGTGTTCTATAATAACATTGCAGAACTTGATAATAATATTTTAATCATATACTAATTCTATTTTTCACTTTAATATCACATAATCCAAACTTTATAAACAAAAACGAAAGAAAACATTTTGTAGGCTCTTGGCTGTTCAATTTAACTTGCATCCTCCCTAAAAGCAACTGTGTTGGCTGTTTCTCAAATGGAAGCAGTAGGTGATTTGGATACACAAAGGCAGTTCCTACTACATCTGGGACACGGCTCCGCCCCCTATCGAAAGTCGAATCGATTATCGCCCCGCCTTCAATGTTTACAATCGAAATTAGCCCGCGCAGATTCAAATATACGAAAATAAGCATAGAAAACGTAATTAAACAAAATATCCGTAAATAAGACTAAAAATCCGTTTATCCGTTTTGCACCCTTGATATCCGTTAAAACGACAGCCTTGCATTAGTAGGCCCAAACATAGCATCTATTGTATCCGCTGGCCTTTTCATACTCGCACTTATTACGTACGAGTTCGGAGATGCATCGTTCTAGTAGTAATCCTCGCCATGTGAAGAGAGACTGACGTAAACACGGCGCCCGCCTGTCTTCCGAGTCGGCAGCCGGCTAGGGCTCGCGTGAGTGAGTACGATTGCGCAACGCCTGCCAGCATCATCCAAGAGAGAGAGAGAGGAGAGCGCACTGTTGTTTTTCGAATGCTACGTGCAAGAAAAACATCACATTTTCTTGAACAAGACGCGAACGTAGATTCTTCTTTGTCGTACGCAGCGGCCATGTTGTCACGTTATCGGTTGCAACTATAAAATCGACCTATCGATATATTTGCGAGTTTCTCGGTCTCGGGTGTTTGGCGTCGTATTCGAATTCTTTCGAATACTTTGAATTTTTATGATTTTGGATTCGAATACTAAAAGATTTAATTCGGATTCAATAATTTCGAAGCTTCGCACACCCCTAATATAATTCCTTACATTATTCTTGTAGAGAACCTTTCTACTAGCACATATTTGTGTTTATTTACAGGCTATGTCTAAGCTTGGTTAGTATAAGAATCGGAATCGATCAAATCTGGAATTGGCCCATCTCTAGTGTTAAATGTATGTTAATGAACTCTTAGCTGGCTACCAAAGCCGTTAAATAAATAAATACTAAAATCTAAATGATTAAATACGTACTCAGCGAAAGGTAGATAGGAATGGCCATTGAGGTGCTGGACTTGAGGAAGAGTTTTCTGATGTTTTCAAAACCGCCAGGGAATGACTTCGCTAGTGTGTCAGCGACCTTGTAGACGTTGTCTCTTAGTTGTTCCGTTGAGAAGTGAGAGTAGCCAATCTGCAATAAATATTATGTAGAGATAATCAACACCACACAACTTTGCAAATACAGAGGCAAATATTACTATCATGTAGGCACAGACACGGGCGCCGGCAGGAATTTTGGTAGGGGGGGGGGGGGGGCAAAAATTACAAATTGTGTACTTTCGTTGGGCAAGCATAGGGGGGTTAGGGGGTGGAGCCCCCCAACAATAGCGCCGCAGGCGAATTTTTTTTAAATCAGGTTTTTAGAATGCGTTTGGTGGGTTTTAGACAAAGTAGTGGGCTGAATATGATACCAAAATTATATAATTTCACAGTACTAAACCCACTAACAATGGTCTAAAATGCTATTTTAACTGCGACATGAGAGAATTTCATTCACGCAAATATGTTTGTCACAAAATTGAGCGAACTTTTCACTAGCAAGATAATATCTGGACCAGGGTCACGACACTGTTCCACCAAGACTACTGATTACACACACACTGCTCGGAGATATCTTGATGAGATGGGGCACTTGAATCTGTTTTGATTTTGAAGTTGAATGTATGCAAGTTGAGATATCGCTCTAATGAAAACCATTCCAGTTAATTGCTAATGGAAAAATGTCGTAAGCTGTCACTACTCACTAAGTACTAGCACAGTATCAATGAACAATAATGTTTGTATACTGAAAACCCTGAAGCGATCCAAGAAATACAGAGTGGAGCAATGAACACCTGTGGCGTTATACGGCCGCTATAGGTGGAACCAGTTAAGGTGGCGGTCGCCGAGGGATCGCAGCACTGTCGCCCACACACTATGGCCACAGGATCGGCAAAAAGTAAATAAAATAACGGACTCTAAAACTGCTTTCGAAGAAAAACACGACTATTTTAAAGCCAAGCCTCTCCCAATATATCCTAAAAAAAGTATTTATGAAGTGTAGCCCTACAAATAAAATCTTTACATTTTGATGCTCCTAAACATTGACATCACATCTGGCGAGGTTGGCATTATAAACAGCTGGAACTTTGGACACACGATTACCAACCAGGCAAACAAACACTCCCGTAATTGTGATTACTTAAAATCATTATTTCGTTAAAATACTCACTCTGTGGGACAAACTACTTTATTCACAGCTTATAAAATGTTGATATATGTGATAACATCACGATAACATGACCAAATATGGTAGGCCCTACCTAATGTCAGTTGTGTGTAAATGGTCAAGTGTCAACGTTTGCGTGCGTGCTCTCGCTTGACCTTGACGGCCGCCAGCTTATCTGGTTCCACCTATATCTGATTATCATGAACGGGCTGACGTCACAATCGCGGCGGAGATGCGCAGTGTCATACCTAGCCACACAGAGATATACTTGTACCATGGTATCGCCTCACTAGTCACTCAATTGGCTTCGGGCCAAGACTCTCACCGAGTTGTTTTGTTTACATTATGAGATAAGATAATGAGACCACACCTTCATTCTATCAGCAAAGCAGTCGGCAGCCAATGTCATCACTAAGAGGCTGTTTATTTATGTTCTTTTAATGGTACGTGTATCATTTTACCATACCAGGCCATGCTACAAGAGCAAATAAACAAAAAATCGCGATCATCCGAGTTTTTCGATAATTCGAGGTGCACCCGGTCTCATCCACCTCGGATAATACAGGGTTTACTGTATACATAAGTACAGGTCAATTTTACCTTGACAGAAAAACAGTCGCCTTTTCCATGGACAGACAACACGGTTTTGGTCAGGGCTTGTTCCAATTCTCTCTTGACGTTCTTGGTGTTGATTTTGACAGGTATCAGGTTCTTGTGCTTCTTGAAGAACCGAGAGCCGAGGATCTTGGTTACTTTGCCGTATAATCTCCCGTCTACCAGGTAGATGTCGTACAAGTTCGCGAATATACCCTTCTTCTCGAACGGCACGTACTCGCTTCGCAGCTGACGAATCGGAACAATCTGGACAACAGAACACAACAATATTATTTTGAGCACAGAAAAAAGTTACATTCATTTGTCATTGACAAACAATAGGCCTATAGGTCTACATATATTTTACCTCAGTTATGCCTTTGATTTTTTGCTCCTGTAAAAGCGATTTATAGTAGGCAATCGTCGGCTCGTGGTCATTTTTTGTCGACTTTTTGACATCGGTCGTAATTAAGCAGACGTCCAATCCTTCAATAGCCATAGGGTGTGGTAGAGATCTGATGAGAAAAAATGTCAATTAGCAATTTATGTTTGGTTTCGTAGCAGTCTTTTTGCCGACACCCACCTCTCCATTACTAGGCCTAGTAAGTATTTTGTAGTAATAATAATAATATAGTGTTGGGTCTAGTAACCATAACTTTCTTACATGATATGAGAGCCCACACAAGGATCACCATAAGATAAGGGGACTTTGGTCCGAAATAGGGCTGTGCAAAGAAAGTCAGAAAAAAAGTTTTTGTGAAGTTAGTCAATTATTTATTTTATATTGACAGGTCGTCACTTTTAACACACCTAACGCACTTTCAGAAGGAACTGATAGTGCCGGAATGCATAAATATCTCCGCCAGACAATGACTAGTGGTGCACGCGCAGCGAGGGCCTTCCCCCTTCTCCGCGTAATGTTCGGCTCTCGTCGATAGTCGGTGTTGGTGACGTCACTCATTCGAGCTCGACACAGATGAAATTCAAGCGCTTATTAATGACGAATCACTTACTGCGCGATGACGAGTGAAAGACTGACCGGCGGCGGTGCTAATTGAGCGGAATTTGAGACGAACAACAGTCAAACGAGTACCCGACGACTCATTTCATTATTGTATTGTATTGTATTTATTTTTGTAAAGCTGACCCCTTGCACAGCGTGTTCGGGGTATTTTACATGTCAGTAACTTAAAATTAAATTAAAAAATTTACATTTACATTCATATCACACACATAATAATTGATTCAGTCCACAAATACACATTTTCATATCACTATGCACTTAACTTAAAATCATCAATCACAGGATATAGTAGAAAGTATATACACAAAAACTCTGCATGGTAACTGCAATTTACCATCCTACATGATAAAACCTTTTGTCTGATAAAATGTAAATTATACATCTAAAATTATCCTATCACATACTTTTGCTTGACTATCATTTTACCATTTTCTAGTGAACCTAATTTATCCTACTATGCACCACTAGTATTTTTGACTGTTTCCCCCTTTTGAAAATCAGAAATTGAGTAGAAAGCATTTTTCTTCAGGTACTGTTGAGTTATTCGGAGGAATTTGTCTATGTTTTCTTTTTCTGCTCGAATATTCTCGGGTAAGCAATTAAAAAATGTTAGGGCTCCCCTGTGAGACCCTTTTTGGCTCCTTGTCAAGTTACATCTTTCTACATATATTTTTCTTTATTCCTAGTGTCATGTCCAGCATATTTTTATTTACTGAAGCTTCTTTTCCGATGTTTGGGCAATGAGTTTTAAAAATTTCATATACATAATACAAGGTACTGAAAGTATTCTAATCTTTTGAAAGTAATTTACACGGGATTCTCTGATGCCTAATCCCGCAATTACACGAACACCTTCTTTTGGATTTTAAATATATCTCCTAAATGTGTCGTACTCCCCCAAAACTGGTATGCCATACCTCACAATGATTCAAAAATGCATGGTAAGCTACTTTAGCCGTTTCTGCCCAACAGATATAAATTATTCTCAATGAAAAACATGCAGACCCTAATCTTGAGGTAAGTTTATTTAAATGAGTTTTCCCAATTTAAGTTTCATCATGGTTAAACCAAGAAAGGGAAAATCTATAACTTTTTCTACTTCAACATTATTTATCTCTATTTTGGGATGGGTTTTTTAATTGTTTTTGAGGTAGCCGGAAATTTAATGTAGTTTGTTTTTAGCTATATTCATTGACAAAGTATTTGCACATAACCACAAATGAATTCGTTTGAAGTTTACTTGTGCCTCTAATCCTAGCTTCATAAGGCAGTCTTGTACAATTAATGCTGTGATGTCATCAGCAAACATTGTTATTTTAATCAATTTCATGTACATTTGTAAGTCATTTATATAGATTAAAAACGCTATTGGCCCCAGAACCCGGGTTATTATCAACGGCCGGATACCCGTGTCCTATGCAAGATAATTTATTGAGTTTTGTTACTTGTTGTACAGTGTGTACATTAATTGCTCAGTCAGTATAAAAGTTGGGAGGCCTACTATGAAACAAACACAAGGGAAACAGAACACAGATACAAAAGGAAGGTAACAACAGCAATGTTGGGGAGATCCTTGTACCTTGGGACAGTGACCTTTTCAGGGGTTCTGTTAGGGGGGAATGTCATAGGTTGGTACTTGGTAGTAATAAGTCTAATTCTACCACCAGAAAGCTCTGATATCAGTTTTGTTTGATGTTTGATTTTATTGCATCATCAATTTTTAGAGCATCTTGAATTGCATTTTCAAGAAAGTAATGAATCATAATACATCTCAGATAATGATATTTCATCCTTATATCTTATAGAATATTTACTTAACATTAATCTAGAATAGTTGGGTTGGTTGGGGAATGATTTCATATCCTGAATGTCAATAAGTCAACAAAATGTATTTCAAATGTTTCACTAATTGAACCTTGGGACATTCAGTTGGCATGTAACTTGGGACAAGCAACCTACAAGATTCTGTAAGATTATTTCACTCTATGACTTCATTCCTACACTTTAAAATGTTCTAATGTCATCATAATCATAGTTTCATGATTTTTTTTTTTAATGTGTCCCAAGGGACAAATCGTAAAATTGAATCTTTTAATACGCAAAATGCGGGGGGTGGTGGAGGTGCCGGTCCAGACTGAACATTAGGCCTACTCAAGTAGGGTTGCCGACCGTCAGGATTTCAACACATTTGTCCTGATGAGGAATTGACCCGTTCCGGACGTCACTCAATACGGAATTTAAAAAAAAAACTTATGTTCACTACAATGTCATTTTAAGGTGGATCCACATAAAAACATAACTTGTAAGGTTCTAGTTATAACGCGTATTTGAAAAGCTGCCGGTAACAAAAAAAACGTAAGCCAAAGAATTTAACAAATATGTCATTTGTCTTTTAAGTTTTTTGCGAGGAAACAGGAGAACTTTGATCAAAAAGGTTCAAAGGTTAAAATAAAGATTATTATAACTAGGTTGCTTCGCAAGTTTTTTTTTGTCGCGTTTATGGATGAGCTTTATTTAGTTTTTAGTATGGGGGACTCTACTTTTTCAATTCCTTGCAAAATCAGTTTTGTTAAAATTGGATAAATTTTTATAAATAGTATAAATTTCTGTGGAATTTGAATGTAAAATATCTGGAGGCCCGAAGATTTGCTTTTGTACGCATTGAGGTGATTTTTGTCAATTTCTATAATTACTTTTTTAATTATTATTACCCGGGAACCTCAAAAAACTTTATTAAGACCTTTTTTTTTGGATTCTTTGGTAACTTTTTTCCCTACTCACCATAACCTTAATGTCCCTGTACAAAATGAACATTTTAAACCCACCCCTTGGTCAAAAACGGCCCAAAAGGGGCCGAAAATACGCCAAAAAAAACAAAACAAATCTTAAAAACGATATTCATAAGAAATATTTCTTCATTGTACCAAAAGCGTGGAGCCCAAGTTCGAGATTCGAAGGTTCCCCCCAATTTCATTTAAAATCGCATGCCCATGCCGTTTTCCCGGTAGAGAGCAAAAAAAAAAGTTTTGGGGGGGCAGCGAAATTTAAAACTTTTCTTTTCTCATCCAATAATATAATTTTTTACGTAGGAGTTTACTGTAGTATCAAGCTTTTCAAAATAGGTATTTTACTAATTTTCAAAAGAAGTATAACGTTCGTGTAAAGTTTAAATGCTCAACTTTTTTAGCATTAAAAAAAAGGTCTTAAATAATTGCATTAAAACTAGTGCATTTGTGTGAACACCAGTACGTGTTTCCTTTGGTCCAACTACACTCGCGTAAAAAATATGCTTGTACGTTTTTATGTTTTGTGTGGATCCCCCTTTTAAAAGAATTTTCTACTGTACGATCATTAAAAACATTTTATTTATCTCTCAATTATTTTGAAAACTTTTCTAAATTGCAGTCCTAATAAAAACCCCACAGCAGTTTTCTGCAAACAACAGTTTTGGATATTTTTCACTAAAAAAAAAAAAAAAAAAAAAAAAAATATATATTACTAAAAACTGTAATTTTGAGTGGTTTTAATATTGGTGGTAGGCATTAACCTTAAAGTAGGGCGCTCCATTTTTGTAAATTTATTTTAATTTTACTTTTAAAAAAAATTTTGACAACTTTTGTGAAATCACAAAAAAGGCAAAGTTTGGGTTTTTATATTACCATTTCTCATTACTGGTCCTCTATACCAGTGGTACTCAAACTTTTTTTGCGGAGGGCCACTTTTCAAATAATCCAAGTATAGCTGGGCCGCATTAATTTTTTTGCTAAAATATGTGAAATCTCGTAGGATGCTCTAGTCACGGCGTTACTTTTTGGATGAGCGTAGCGAGCGAAGCGAAGATTCCATTTCACTACACTGGAGAAAAAAATCCGGAATGTTTTTTTTCTTTTTTTTCTTTGTATTTTTGTGTTTGTTAACACGATTCCGGCTAAACCGATACTCCGATTGCGATGAAATTTTATGGAGGCTTTCGAAATCTCTGAACTTAGAACTGCCACGTTTTTGAGCGCAATCGGGAAAATTTTTCCTTATAAAAACCGCAATTTTACGAATTTTTTCGATTTTTAAAAAAATTCTTCGACTTATAACACCTACATGCTTTATCCGATTTTAATGATTTTTTAACAGAACCTTAATTTTATGAATTAAGGTATTCGTGTGAAATTTGAGCGTAATCGAAAAATTATTTCTAGTGAAATTCGAAATTTTACGGTTTTTTCTTTTTTTTTTAACAATTCTTTGACCTATAACACCTACATGCTTTATCCTATTGTAATAATTTTTTAAGAACCCTAATTTCATGAATTAATATACTCGTGTAAAATTTGAGCGCAATCGAATAATTATTTCTTATGTAAATTGCAATTTTACGATTTTTTTCTTTTTTTAAAATTAGGCCTACGTAAAAATTACGATTTATTAAAAGAATTAAGTTTATTTTTAATTTAATTTAATTTAATTTAAAAAAAATCTTCGACTAAGTAATGATTTTTGCACAGAACAACAGAAAATCCGCGTAACACAATGCAGCTCAATGCACCAATTACGCTCATCCACAACGCGGCGGGACTTAAGCGTTTTCCTAGTGTTAACTGACACATCCATTGTGGAACATTGTCTTTTAAAGGTCTTTTTCATTAAAGTTAATTTTTCTGACCAAATCACGGATCCTTTGGGAAACTTGTCCTCAAATGAGCTGTGTTTCGATGAGTGATTCCGCCTTATTGAAAACGTTTCCAGCCCGAAACTAGCTCACTACAAAATAACCTACATTGAAGTATCTTCTTTCCTACCTTTAACAAAAAAAAACTCCTCTTCCCAACAAAATTGAAAAACACGATTTTCATTTTCTAACTTCCTTTTTTTGCGCACTTTGAATAACACCTGACATTTTAGTGATATATCAACACGGTTTAGCGACAGTAACGTGGTCTGCTTTATACACTGCTAGGCACTTCAACTAATGACAGACACAGACACTTTTTGGCTGTGAGGAAAGCAAAATATTTAGGTGTAAATACAAAGATGAGAAATTGCATCCTAGCAGAGAGTAGTAGCCTTTGGTCAACTGAAGTTACAGAAATTTTAGAATTTAGAAACATTTTCTTGGTTGGAGATTTATCACACGAACACAACACAAAAATAGGAACATTTATGAGTAAATACACACAATTCTGGGCCGCAATAATTGGTAAGGAGGGCTGCACGCGGCCCGCGGGCCGCAGTTTGAGTACCACTGCTCTATACTAATAAATATCAATATCAGTAGGTAGGGCCTACTCACTCACATTCTTATTGCTTGCCTATGAGTAATTGGAATCTTAATTGGTATAATGTGAAGCTGGATTTCCTTGGGATCATCATTGAACAAAGCAGTCTTCTTTTGTTTGTCCTTTTCAATTTGGAGCAGTTGTAGCAAAGCATTGATGCCAGATGTCACCTGAATAATGAAGAGAACAGTACAAGATTAGCACTAGGTTGCTGCGTAGGCCTAGCTTAAAGAATAAATAGGAACACATATAGAATATTAAAACACTTTAGTTTAATGGATAGCAACTCTTTAATATTTAACAAGTTCAAAAACGTTTAGGAAATTAATAAAAAATATTTCTGTATCAGATATATTTTTTAAATCATCAAAAACATATCAAAGCAAACAAAGACAATAGGGTAGCGAAAGAAAATAAAGATTTCACATTTAGGCCTACACACACGAGGAAGTTGACAAAAACAAGGCAATATTGAACAAAAAGGCGGCTTCCCAAATTTTCGTCACACTGGGACGGTCAGTAGCGTGCGAATGTACGGGTCACACTGGGACGGTCGGTAGCGTGCGAATGTACGGGTCACACTGGGACGGTCAGTAGCGTGCGAATGTACGGGTCACACTGGGACGGTCAGTAGCGTGCGAATGTACGGGTCACACTGGGACGGTCAGTAGCGTGGGAATGTACGGGTCACACTGGGACGGTCAGTAGCGTGCGAATGTACGGGTCACACTGGGACGGTCAGTAGCGTGGGAATGTACGGGTCACACTGGGACGGTCAGTAGCGTGGGAATGTACGGGTCACACCTGGACGGTCAGTAGCGTGGAATGTACGGGTCACACTGGGACGGTCAGTAGCGTGCGAATGTACGGGTCACACTGGGACGGTCAGTAGCGTGCGAATGTACGGGTCACACTGGGACGGTCAGTAGCGTGCGAATGTACGGGTCACACTGGGACGGTCAGTAGCGTGCGAATGTACGGGTCACACTGGGACGGTCAGTAGGGTGCGAATGTACAGATTAGAAATGACGTTCAGGGTTCGAGTCCTGTTTTTTTTAAATTTTAAACAAACCCAGACTTAATTTTTTGGTAATTATGTTGTTTGCCATATTGTCAATTAAATTCTGATGTTTTGTAGGGGGTCAGGGGGGGGTCGCGCCAAGCACGGGTGTTAAATGAACTTGTTTCACGTCCGTGCAAATAGCATAATACTTTGTCAGTGCATCTGTGACGTGCAAACTAGTTAGCTGTTTGTTAGTAACTGATGTAAATGTGCCTCCAAAAAGGTAATTTGTGGTAATTTCACATGCTTGCGTAGTGTAAAAATATTTGAAATGTTAAAATGTACTCGGATAGCTTTCACCGATAGGTAAAAATTGGGGGTTGAAAGTGGTCTAGATTGTATGTGAAATTAGCTGGATTTTCCGATGAAGCGAATTTTTAAATGGACATTTGCTCTTGTTAGGGTGCTGGTGTGAATTTCTTATTGGTGGTGACGCATTGGTGCGAGTATGTCTCGTTAGGGTGCTGGCGTGAATTTCTTATTGGTGGTGGGTGACGTATTGGTGCGAGTACGAGCCTAGCAGGCAGCTTATGGAAAACCCCGACCCAGTTATCGACAAGTATTCATCAACAAAAGATCGGCGTTTACAGTTCACCTTGTAAATTGAGCCAGACATATTCCTGTGGAATAAACTTTGAAACGTAAGTTGATAACAATGTATGCACTTTTATTTTAAAGACATCTCTATTGACAGTCTTGCTAATTCCGTTAGAAATAGTTCCTTTTTTTTATAAACAAAATTGTAATTTTCTAAACCAACTTGCACGTTGAAAGAATTTCCGAGCTTTGAACCACATTTTTCTTAATTGTGAGAAATTTTTTTTTATTAAAAATATAAATTTAATATATTGTAGGCCTACCTAGTAAATATAGGCCTACCCATAAATACCCTCTTGAAATCTCCAGAATTCCGTAGTCAAAAATACACCTCCTAAAAAACATGAAAATAAAAATACGCCCTGCGGAGCAATTATGGGGGCGTCATCCCCCCCCCCCCCCCCCCGGCTGGAAGTTATGGAAGTTAAATATGATTTAGAAAGGTCCATCCAGGCACCGCATTCCCCTTCGACATATTCTGCATCCATCTTTTATGCTCCTCAAATCAAATCCAATTTAGTAAAGCCCTGCAAAACATGATTTTTTGCAGTTTAATTAATTTTTGGCTGTGTATAATCTTACGTTCGAACGTAAAAAGTACTGCAAATAAATCTTACGTTCAGTGCTGTGATTGGTCGTTTTCATTAGGCCTACGTGGTAATCAAACGTAGGAATTGTGTTGTGTTGATATTACGTTCCAAACATGTTTACCCGCCGAAAGTAAGAATTGTTTAAGCCTATTAGGCCTATGTTGTTATTACGTTCCAAACTTGTAAGAATAGAATTGGCCTAGGCCAAGCCCTACTGGTGCATTACTATTACGTTGTAAATATACCCAAGAGTAGGTGTCCAACGAATTGGATAGGAATTATGAAAAATAAAGCCTCTATACTCAATTTATTGAAGCAAAACTGCTGGGGAAAGTATGTATTAATTAGGGACACCATTGGATACACAAAGATTAGGGTCTACTACGAGGTAGGCTAGTACCTGCCGTCAGCTGCTGCCGCTGTGCGGCGTCCCGTTGAATGTGTGGGCGGCTGCGTGAGCGTGTTCACGTCGTGAATATACCCAAGAGTAGGGTCCCAACGAATTGGATAGGAATTATTAAAAATAGGCCTATAGCCTCTAGGCTCAATTTATTGAAGCAAAACTGCTGGGGAAAGTATGTAGTAAGTAGGGCCTACTACGAGATAGGCCTAGTGCCTGCCGTCAGCTGCTGCAGCTGTGCGGCGTCCCGTTGAATGTGTGGGCGGCTGCGTGGGCGTGTTAGTGTGGGCACTCCTACTTCCTCTAATATAAAATTGAACAAATCTCTCTTCTCTACATCTCTTAACTATCTCCTCAACTTCCCGCCCATTCGCAAATCTATCGCCAATATTCAGATCCATCTCGTCAACACGTTGTGCTAACACACCAACTTCTCGTGGCAGATTGACAAAAATAAATATGGCCGACGAACCTCCAGCGTACGAGTTCGGAACTAGCACGCTCCGAAAGGGTTGGCAGAGTATAATACGTTTCGTATAAAACCAGTATAATACATATGTATTATACCGTATAAAACAGGAGGTTTTATACATGTATAAAACGTATAAAACTAAAAAAAGGCTCTGGGTCACATGTGTAGCCAATCAAAAGTTAAAATGTTGACTATTTATGCTCTTAGCTATAGGCACTAACTTTTAACAATGTAGGAACAAATACTATCATAATAGTACTAGTCTTTCACCCTAAAAAGAGTATGAATTACTTCAATGAGGTAGTCGTAGTCACATCAGGTTGTATCGACATATTTTGTTTAGAATTGCATTTTATTATCAAGTGTAGCCTATACACTGCAGTTATTACCCAATATTACTGCAGTTATTATTATACAGTCCACTTTTTAAAGAAAGTATAGTCTATCTTTAGGGCTAGGCTATATATTTTAGTAATGCAAATTTTCTATTTTTGAGATAGGATAATTATCTTTATTGACCACAATCCGCCACACGCCTGTCTTGTTCATATACCAGTGGCAGTAGGCTTACTGATACATAATTATACTATAATTTACTGAACAAAATATTTGAAACACTAAATAGGCGTACTAAAGAGAACTTTATTTTAAAGAAAGATGCAATGTAAGCCTCGGTGTAATTATTGTGTATTATTATGGCAATCTAAAATGTAACAACTATGATAAGCAATAAGCATGTTACATTTTGACTGGAGAAGGGTTGACAGGTTGGGAAAGCAAAGAGAACATAAATCCCAGCCTAAAGGGTGGGGGGCAACAAAACTTTTCACCTGCTGATGACAACAGTGTTCTTCCTTGGCCCTTGTATCATACATCTTATTGTTAGTTTTTCTTTTTTTTGTTATTTTCCAATTTTTCATGCTCACCAATCACCATTCACCAATATTTAAATGAAGGCTCAATATGCAGCTAGGCCCTACCATTATTATTAGTTTCTATACCATCATAATAAAAACATTTGAAATTTAAAGTTACCTACCGGTACTTATATACGTTTGTGACACAACCAATATTACCAATATTTTGCATTCTAAAATTGTAAATATCAACAAATAGGCCTAGGCCCTAATAGACCTAGGCTAACATATGAAGCTTATACAATCATGCCCTATCAAGTTTGAGATTGGCCTACTTACAAGAAAAGCTTCTCCATATAATATGATTGATGAGTCGTGATAAATTGGATTTACTCAATTTGATATTGATTAGCTAGGCCCAGCCAATATATGTGATTTGGTAGTAGCTGGACTAGGCAAGATCAAAGTGAGGTTAGTGGTCGGTTTTGTTTTGCTCAGTGGTTGTCCTAGAGGTCGATTTGGAACCTAAGAGTAGTTTATTTGGTAGTTACTGATGATAAGGTAACTTTTGATTCATATAATAATCGTTTCGATCACTATCAAAACTCTGTCGTTTGAAGTTAAACTTACTTTTCCAGTTTCGACATTTTTCTAAGCGATCAATGTGATTGGCTAAGACTTTAGGCTTTGCTTTGATTGTCACAACAAAACTTTTACGTCATTTCAAAACCGGAAGCGATTGCGAACTTCTGATTGGTAATCAGGTTGCTAATTAGCAACTGTAACAATGATAAAAGCCGTGCGCGTCGTCGGGAGGCCCTTTTATTGGAAAAAATGCCTAAAAGTTGGGGATTTTCGAGAGTGCCATACGAGGAGTCCTGAGAGACGGACGGAGGTCGGCAGAAAAGTGTGAAGGGGCGATTTGCCAATGTTAAAACAAAGTAAAACCATCGTGGTAGTTGTAGTTGTAGTTGTAGTTGTTTTATTCACCATTATAAATTTTACATTCATGTGGGTTTCGTCATTTTAGTATAAACATACATAAATATGTATATATATACACAACATACGGTACATGAAAAGTTTATAACAATAGGCCTAATCACATTTTACAGTACAATTAAAGATGATGCAAATCAAATTGTCAAGTCTTGGGTTTAGGACCAATAGGCTAGTTGCCCAATAGTTGCTAAGCTAAAAAAAAAAAAAAAAAAAAAAAAAAAATTTAATTAAAAATTAAAAATTAAAACATACATTCATCCCACATATATAAGTTACAATAATTTACAATTCATCACTATAACACTGACAGTAATTCAGTGAGATAAAAGGATAAAAACTCTGACAGTAATTCAAAAAGATAAAATATCTAGGCCTAGACAAGTACATTGACATTCATTCATACATTGGCATTCCTTGGCAATCCAATATGTAAATGTAAGCTTACATAGTTTGATATCAGTCAATCGTAAGTCAACTTTATATAATAATAATAAGCCTTGAACACCCAAAGTCAATAACAACAATCGGTCAGGCCCAAATACAATAGGGCCTGTTCAGATTGTCAGGCTACATGGTATGCGACAAGTGGGCCTACATGCTAAATCACCTTGGGGCTTCAAAGAATTCTTCAAGACTGTAGAATGGGGTTTCAACAAAGTATTGCTTTGCTCTAGTCTTGAATATTCTGATGCTGGGGATCGATGTGAGGCTATCAGGGAGCTTATTGAATAGTTTCCTTCCCATGTAGTGGATATGCTTTTCTAATTGTTTGGTGTTGTGAGAAGGATATTGAAGTGCGTGTTTAAAGCGGGTGCTGTGTGGGTGTTTGATGCTATTTTGAAAAGAATTGGGGTTATTTTTTACGTAGCATACAGCTTTATAGATATATGCATTAAATATTGTGTGTATTTGAAGGTCTTTGAATATGTCACGACAACTTTCTCTTTTCTGCATTCGCCCTATAATCCTAACTGCCCTTTTCTGAAGAGTCAGGACTCTTTGTACTAGATATTTCGAAGCACACCCCCAGGACAGAATTCCGTATGTCATGATTGAGTGGAAGTTTGCAAAATAGGCAGTTATTAGTGTTTCCCGGTTTGCTAGAGAGGAAAGTACCCGTAGGGCATATATGGAAGAGTTGAGGCGTTTACATAGGTTATCTATATGGGGTTGCCATGTTAGGCTGTGGTCAAGCGTAAGACCTAGGAGTTTGCAGCTTGTGCATGGTGAAATAAGTTTATGATTAACTGATATCGTGTTGTTGTACAGAGTGGTTGACCCGTTTCTAAGATTAAATTTTAGTATCTGAGTTTTATTGTCGTTTAAGTATAGTTTATTTGCCTGGAACCACATAGAGATTATATTGATTATTCTGTTTGCAAGTGCTGTTGTTATACTGCTATCTGGACTTGAGATAACAATGCTTGTATCATCAGCAAATAGTATCATGAATAGTAGATGTATGAAATGGCTGGGTAACGATTTAATACAATAGTCAGGTAAGTCATTTATAAAGGTGAGGAACATAAGTGGTCCAAGAACGGAGCCCTGGGGTACACCTACGTTGTTGTTGTCTTGCCAGCTAGACTGGGTTTCTCTATTGTTGTTGATGACCACATGTTGCTTACGGTTTGACAAGTAGGAAGAGAACCAGTCACCTGCTATTCCCCTGATTCCGTAGTGGTTCATTTTTTCAATGAGCAGTCTATGGTCAACGCAATCGAAAGCTTTGCTCAGATCGAAAAATACTCCAAGTGTGTCATGGCCCCTATCAAGGGAGTTGTATATTTTATCCAATATTTCGGCTGAGGCTGTGTCCGTAGACTTACCTAGTCTAAACCCATGCTGGAAGTTGGTGAGTATGTTATGTTTGTCAAGAAAGCTAAGTAGACGTTTTGCGACTATTTTTTCAAGTAATTTAGAAAATACTGGGAGAATACTTATAGCCAGGCCTATAGTTGCTCATATGGCTATGACTGTCTTTTTTGTATATAGGTATTACCTTTGCTAGTTTCATTCCTTTTGGAAAGACACCCGTTGAAAGAGAGCTATTAAATATTTCCTCGAGTGGGAGTAACAGATGATTTATACAAGTCTTAATTAGCTTGACCGAGAGTTCGTTAAAGTCTTGGGCAGGTTTTGGACTGAAGTGACGCGAGTGTGAATTATTCATTGAAATTCTACGAGAATTTCCCAACAAGGACAGAAGAGGACCATCGGAAGAATAGGCCTACGTAGCGGGCCTAGATAATAGGAGCATCACAAGAATTTGGAAGGAAGATATCAGAATATTAGCGAGCGGAGAAGAAATCGTATGTAGAGAATGGTTGATGATGCAATCAAACATATCATGACTGGATTGGTTAATTTCAAATACAAAATTTAATACGACGTAGTAGGGAAAATCTTTATAAATCGTTTCCATTACAAGATAAGGGAATGACGTCATCGCACAAGATATAGGTAGAGGGAGCCACTTCAACTGACAAAGAGATTTACCAAGTTGCCATCTAAATATTTTGTCACAAGAGATAATGTCTTTGACATCTATCAAAGAACTTATTACCATGATCTGGGAAGCAGTGTTCCAATAGTAAACAAACCAACTTCCAACTGTTTTGAAGACGTCAGAACAATCACTGGACGAAATTTCAACTGCAGTTCGACCATCTGGAGAATTTGAGGAACTTGGTTGCAGCTGTTTGCAGTGACAGACTTCTGATCTACTTATCTGGACATCTCGCAGCCTACGTCATTTTGCAGTCGGATAAGTAGAGATGGGAAACTATTAGTTTTGTTTTCCATACTAATATCTTTTTAGAATTAGCATAAGTTATTGTTGGCTACAGAGCAACCTGTTATTCAGAACTGATCGATCTAGATAGGAACCCTGTCATAAATTGAATTTTGTTTTCACACAATATAGGCCTACCTACCTTTTAGGTTGGAAACTTAAAGTCGTGTTTTTACAGTTATTGAAGAGCGTGTACCCTGGCTTACTTTCATGAATAAGTTTTCCTAGTGGTTGTTGAACTAGAACCAGGTCAGTTAAATGAGTGATTATAACTTATGAATTTGACTTCTCTATTGATTTGTTGGGTTCCAAAGGTGAGACGGGTTCGTTAAGTCTCAATTGATGCGCAACGTGAGTCTTTGAATATTTTACTACGGATATTAAGATTGGTGTGGAGATCGTTATGTCCCACGTTTTATACTGTATTATACGTAGTTTTATATGTACGTATGTATAAAACCTTTTATACGCGTATGATGCCAACCCTGCGCTCCGACCTCTTCGGCTTGGTAGGTAGCAAATAGTTCCTTGAACGTTAGAACAACTTTCAGCAAATTTTACGTTTGAACGTAATACCGATATTGTAATTCTAAAGAGTGATAAGGGATCCGCCACTGTTGTCATGAATACATCTGAATACAATACAAAAATGCACGAGCTACTTGAGGACCCCACTTACGAGAAAGTGTCAAAAAATCCTATTAAAGTGATCACACGAAAAACAGTTAATCTAATTAAAGCATCTCCACTAGACCCACAAGTCAAGAAATACATAACAAACCATGACCCTAAAGCTCCTAGAATGTACGGTCTACCAAAAGATTCACAAGCCAGGCATCCCCTTGCGACCGATAGTCAGTGCAGTGGACTCGCCCACACACCAATTAGCTAAACATCTGGCAAAACAGTTACAGCTCATGGTCCCGACGTCGGCTTCTTTCGTTAAAGACTCATCACATTTCGTGGAGATACTTGACACTCTACGAGTAGAAGAGGGGGATATAATGGTTAGTTTTGACATCGTCTCATTGTTTACCAAACTGCCCATCTCCGAAACAATGGAGGTAATCAAAGAGTTGGTACCAGAACATCTAGGGCAGCTAACTGAACATTGTCTTACATCAACATTTTTTGTTTGGAATGGAGAGTTTTATAAACAAAAAGAAGGGGCTGCTATGGGTTCCCCGATTTCACCTGTTGTAGCTAACATTTACATGCAGTATTTTGAAGGAAAAGCTCTAGAATCAGCTCCCTTAAAACCTAAATTATGGCTTCGCTATGTTGATGATATTTATGCCGTTTGGTCTCATGGCGACCGGGAGCTAACACGTTTCCACCAACACCTCAACAGTATCAATAAAAGCATTCAATTTACTATCGAACGAGAGAAAAACAATAGTCTACCTTTCCTAGACGTACTGGTAACAAAACTAAATAATGGAAAACTAGGCCACAGTGTATACAGGAAAGACACGCACACTAATCAGTACCTGCACGCTCAATCACACCACCATCCGAATCAAAAACGAGCAGTTATGAATACCCTTATAACTAGGGCAGTGCGTATTTCCGATAAACAAAGCTTTATAAACGAAAAGAAAACTCTCACAACAGCTTTAGTGCAGAATGGATACAATCCCATTGCCATAAGAAGAGCATTCAAACAACAAAGTGTATCTCAAAAACCTGTAGAGAAAGATAAATCAACTGACAATGTAAAAAATAAAGCTTTTCTTCCATATGTTCATCAGGTCACCGACAAGATAGCGCGTATACTAAGAAGCATGACATACACCCTGTTTACTCCACACATAAAAAACTCCAAGCGTCACTAAACTCAGTCAAAGACCATATTCCTCTAATGGTCTCGGGAGTGTACGAAGTTCCCTGTGAGTGTGGTAAAGTGTACATCGGACAGACGGGCCGAACAATTAGAACAAGAATAATCGAACACATGGCCCACTGCAGGAAAGGCGACTCAAACAACTCTGCGCTGGCTAAACACGCCCAGGAGAATATTTCAAACCCAGGACACCAAATTCAGTTTGATAACACACGAGTCCTCAACTCCAATACCAACTTTTTGCCGAGATACATCAGGGAGGCGGTGGAAATCCGAAAAAACTACAATAATTTCAATGGAGGAGATGGATTCAAATTAAGTCCATCTTGGGGTCCGACACTGGAACGTACGAAGAGTGGAATAGTAAAACAGCAACCAGAGTCGGACAGACAGACCATCGTTGCGCCATCCCCCGCCCCCTCCACCCCACACACACAACAGGCAATGTGGCCAATATCATCTTCCACCGCAGGCACACATGGGATGAAAACGAGGGCTCAAACCAGGAGCAAAGCAGGAATCTCTTCAGTCTTTGGACAATGCGGCTCACAGTAGGCTGCGAAACGTCAAGCGCGCAATAACACAGGTATGTGTTATTACACTCTTAATAACGCGGTACAATGTCCCGAAAACCGTCTAATATTATTATACACTTTGTTGTTATTAATGTTAGGGGGGCGCAAAGCGCGTAGGCCTATAGTTTACAATCTTCTTCATGGTGGTAATCCACAATTATGGAAAAAGAAAATTTGGAAGATTTCAATACACTTGAAATGGGCACTGATAACTCTACTGTTGGGTGCCCTAAAACAACATTAACTAACTAATTAAGTAACTAACTTCTTCTTCGTCTTCTTGTTATTATTATTATTAAGCGCTTCGCACCCCTCCCCCCACTCTCCCTTACCTACTTTTCCCATCCGTAGACAGTGTTGAAAAGTTGGCCAGACCCAACTGAAAAAATAGGCCTAGACTCAACCTTTAGAGACACTAATAACTTGTTAAAAATGGAGAGGTCTGTGATTGATTTTGCATTAACTAGAGATAGGGCTAGGCCTAGGCCTAGCTAGGCTAGGGACCTAATCCAATAGTGTTCTTTGCCGTTCTTGGTCTCATTACTTGGTCTTGTTCTTATTCTTGGTCTGATTCCTGGTCTTGTTACTAGATTGCTTCATGCATTTTATCTTTAATTTATTTATGTAATTTATCGGACGTATCGTAAACAGCCGCCATGTTCTAGTACTAAGAACAAGATCAGGTGTCCTTTTCCGATTCTTGTTCTCATTCCCAGATTTCGGCGAGTCTCGATCGTGCGCTCGACTATTCGGATGCTACTAGCTACGTCACGGATAACATGACGCGTAACGATGACGTAAAACGAGAATAAGACCAGGGAATGAACGCGTTTTGTCACTATTCGGATAGCTCCTAGGCCTACCTACCCTACGAAAAAAAGTTGGACCGCTCAATCGCAGAAGTTTCCGGCTAGGCCTAGCTAGGCCTAGGCTAGCCAAGGCTTCTTAGGCTAAGTTATATTCTGTGGAAAACGAGTTTTCGTGAGGTAAAGTGGGCCAAGGCCTTTGTTATAGGCTATATCGATCATCGATTACCGATTGGGGCCTATTGATAAGTGTCATGTATGTATTTGCAGTTCGGTCAAAATAAGTTAGGTTAGAAATTTAAGTGACGCTTACCGCTTTTTCTGTTGGCCGTATTAAATGATCCGGATCCTCATTTTCAGCGTTTGTATCCGTCGTCGGTACAGCCGAAACATTCTGTTCTTCACTGGTTTCAATATCCTTCGCGAGCTTTGACTTTTTTACCAGAACATTATCTTTCTTCGCAACTTTAGTCATTTTTGTTCCGTGTTTTTGTTACCAACACGTGTAGAAAGAAAATGGCGACAGTCGCTAAGTCACAGCCACCTCAATATTCCAAAGCAATAAGAAGAGAGCGAAGATGGCAGCGATCATGAGCGATTCGACCAATCGGAGACCATCACGGCATCGCGCGCGATTTTGTAATTTTTTAAAGATTATTTAGTTCTTTCACTAGTTTAATAATTGGTTTAATCATTTTCAACCAAAGATGTTGGAATAATATATGCCAATCACTTCATCTGTTTTAAGATCCCAGTCATAGGCGCAGACTACGGGGGGGAGGGGAGGCTTAGGCACCCCTGCTCAGCTGCATCAATATCCCAATTCATAATTTCATAAATGAAATGTGTATTTTAGTGAGGGCTCGATCTTAGCTCTATAATAGTAACAGAATAGTGCAAAATGTGATAGGCCTACCCAGGCCTACTGATTTTTCTTTAGTGTGAAAATCAGAAATTTTTCGCTCTTTCATTTTAAAAAAGTTGAGTAACTTTGGGCAAAAGGGCTTCCCAAAAGTTTTGAAAAATCAAATAATAATAAGAAAAAAAGGAGTCAAACGAGACTAGAAAAATTTAAAATCTTCAGCTTTTTGACAAAAACACTACTTTGAAAAAATCGGACGGTAAACTTGAGCTCCAGCCCTGTTATGTCCAAAGTTGGAGAAAGTGCACATTATTGGATGAGCGAAGCGGAGACTTCAATTTCACCGACCCCCAACAAATTTAGCTCGGTGTTTTTTTTTTTTTTTTTGCCTGTTTGTTTGCTCTCTACCGGGCAAACGGCATATGCGATCTTGATGAAAATTGGAGGGGACCTTCGAAATCTCCGAACTTAGACTTGCCACGTTTTTGGGTACAATCGAAGAAATATTTCTCATGAATATCGTACTTTTATGATTTTTTTCGATTTTTAGTGCGATATTTTCGTGACATTTGGGCCGATTCTGACCAAACGGGTGGGGCTATAACGTTCATATTTCACATGGACATTAAGGTAATGGTGATGTATTGCTTTTCGAAAGAAAAAGTTGAAAAAGTTAACCAGAATCCATAGAATAAAGGTTTTAATATGGGTTTTTTAGGTTTATAATAACAATTTACAAGTAACAATAGAAACTTGGCAACAATCACCAACAATGCGTTCAAAAGGCACTTGATAAGTAAATAGATCCCACGCAAACTAAAAACTTATAAAAAAAAGCTCATCCATCAACGCGACGGGACTTTAGCGTTTTCCTAGTATAGATTATGGGGAAGATAAGAGTTTTTCCTTTGGGCATATTAGAAATTGCCTGATCTTTCAGTAAAAATGTCATTTTCAAAACATCTGACGTAAACTTTGGGCCCTTAATCTGCCCAAAATAAGACCAAATTTAAACATTGCGGATTTTTTCGTATGAACAAAATAATGATGCAAATTTGAACATGGATAGTTGAAAATTGTCCATTCTTTCATAAAAACACCACAGCACTTTGTAAGAATCGATAGTAACTTTGGGTCCCAGGGCTGTAAGGGGTAGGTGATATTTTCTATTTTTGAGGTATATACCGATACGGTATATTTGGACTAGAACTATAGTAAATTTTTTGCTTTTTCATAAAAACACAATTTTAAAAAAAATTGCGGTAACTATGTATCCAAAGTAGGTAAAATTTAAACTTTCAAATCAGAAGAATAATGCTGTAATTAGGATTAGACTTATCAGAAAGTTAAAAAAAAATCGGGCCTTAATTTTGGGCACCAGGGCTGTTCAGTGTTCAAAATAGGAAAAGGAAGCTTATCTGACATTTGGATAGCGCTGGGGCCCAATAGACATTTAATCAAACCCAAGCTTCATGTCCTCAGTTTGTTATGCAACAAGTGATTTTTTAGCCCCCCCCCCCCGAGATTTTAAGAAGTTGGCACCTATGATTCCAGTAGATTTTAATTAAATATCTTTCCGGGTTTTTGAGCTATTTATTGAGGTTATTTCATAACTAAGTGTATAAAGCATCCTTGCAGCCAATTCACAACACGAGTATTCTGCAAAGGCTATCTACTTCCAACTAACGCCGCTTTATCTATTAACGTAGTTAATATGATCCAGGTTCTCTACTTCCACCCTACTCCCAGGGTTACCAACATGGCAACAACAATCTGTAACATCCTCGTCGAGGAGCAATGCGCCAACAAAACCGCATTAAGCATCACACACTCATACAGCGGCCAGAAAAGATTAAGTTTTTACTTTTAAACCACAATACATTTCCTATCCAGTAGTGCTGATTGCGGAGTCGTTGGGTTCCTTTATACGTCCAGCTATTCTGCAACCACCCGCTTACACAGCAACAAAACGGGAGTAAACGACGCTTTAAATTTGAATTAAATTATAGCCAACTGATTGCAGGCATTCATTAAATTCAGTGACAATTAATTAGGATATGTAAAAGGATGTGGTGGGGGGGGGGGGGGGGGGATGAAGGCCCTGGCAGCTCTAGCTAAGCCACTGACAGAGTTTGGAACTTTACATAGAAATTGGGTTGGGCTAGTAAGACAAAATAAAGGGCATAAGAGCAGTAATATTTTGTACAAAGTAATATGCTAGAGAATGGAGGCGCGAAGCTTTGGCATGGGGGGCGCCAAGATGGGCATTAAATATTCCAACTAATAATAATTCCAAAATAGAAAATAAAATGTTAAAAATGCAAATTTTGCTTTAAAATAAGACAACCACACGTGTCCTAGGTCTACAGGTTCCCATCAATATTAAGGGTGTTGGGAGATATTGGAAAGGGCACTTACTCCCACCGACCCCCGTGGATTTGCAGAATAGTCGGTTTTCAAATTGTTTTTGGTGGTTTTCTAAAGTTTCCACTATACGAAAACTATATTATTTCGGTATTACATTCAGCCAACTCTTTTCTTTTAACGCACTCTAAATAAAACTTGTTGTTGTTGTTGTTGTTGTTTCTGTTTCTTCTAGCGGTGGTGAGAACCCTTCCGCTGGTTGATTTACTGCTGCTCGGACTTTATATTTTTCTTCCCGTTTTGGCGACGAATTTGAAATTTCTTTGACGGAGTTGAGAGTTAAATTGGAGAGGATCTAAATAAAACTAACGTTTCCAAATCGTTACGGCCTTCAAGGCTCTACCCCTCAAACCCACCGTCTTGGTCCTGTTCCCATGAAATTGCCTTTCTATTTCCACTTTGAGCACTACAGGGGGTTAAAACATACCATGCCCCTGAAAACAAATCCTACCTACCCTCCTTCCCAATGATGCATAAAGGTATACCCATTGCCATTTTACTTTCATTCATTTTTCATTTATATAATGTAATTTAATTTTTTAACGTAAATACCAAATTAATATTCCTAAATGAAATGAACATTCTAATTTAAGGCAACGTGGGGTGTACGGACAAGGAACTAATCCAAAGGGGGGCATGAATAAAACAGGTTGAGAACCACTGTGCTAGAGCTATTATAAGTTTTATCAATCTTAGTTTTGAAAAATATCTTGAGGTGTGAAAAATTTAACCAGAAATTAAAAAAGCCCTCGTATGCCTGCACCACTGTGATGGATTTTGTAATTTCTGACGTCCAACTCTGCGTTGGGTCGGCATTGAAGACAGGCTCTCCATCTTCTTCTGTCCTGCCACCACATTCCAGTCTCCTCCACGCTGTTCGAGAAGTAATTACGGTTTTAAAACTCTAGGGAGTCCAGAGGAATTCTCGAGAATAAATAGGTAGCTAAGCCCATGCAAATTTACAATTTAATTTTAGTCTATTAAAAAGTATACATACGAATTAAAAGACCTAATACAATTTTTCAAATTTCCATACAAAAATGTTATTCCAGACTGATTTCTGTGCAGAGTTTCATAACGTGCAAGAATTTTCTTAAAATATGTTTACAGGTTAACTTACGGTAAGTCATCATATCTGCCACTTACAATAAATATAGACAATCACTGATCTTATTATTACCACTACTCAGTACTACTGAGTTTTTACTTTCTATCACTGTCAAGTGTCAAATCACTCTTTGGATGAATTTAAAATAAATAAATTTTAATAAAGCAGCCGGTAAGTTCGCCAGCCAGGTAAATTACCTACTGGAAAATTAAATTACCGATCCAATTTTTTAAAGTGGTAAAATATGGCTAGTTACGATAAGCCGGTGTGTGACATTGTTGCGCAGAACCGCACACGCATTTCTCGTTCCTTGCAGACAAACAGCTGGCTGAATTGCGTTTCTTGACGTCTTTATTGCTGGTGATTCAACTTTTCGGATATTTTTATACATTCTGTAAGACTAAATGATCTTGTGAAACCATTTTACGTAACTAGCTATTGTATAAGCGCATACTATCTACGTTTAAAACCTCCTATTTTCAATGTGGAGCATAGGCATTATTTTGAAATGTTTGTCTGCGTCTGTCACCAACCCAACACCAAGTGCAAGCGAACTCTCAATAAGTAGGTAGCGCTAGCGAGGTTTCTAAATTATATTTATATTCAAATCATTCTTAAGAATGTACATATTAACAAGGCACTGGAATGGAGAACATAGAACAGCAAGGGAACTAAGAAGCATGGCTGAATGTCGTCAAGTTGATTAGAATAGCCTTTATTCTCTATATCGGTAAACAGCACTAGTATAATTTATAATGAATAGTATCTGAAAACAAAGCCTGGATTCTTACAGTGATGACGTCAACCCATCAACAACAACAGCATACAAATAAGAAATTACCAAATTAACAGACTTGAATTTAAATTTATTGGTAAATTAACTGGTAAATTAACAGTTTTAATTTTACAATAAGGGTAAACATTCTATATTACTAATTAATTTGATGTATTTTCCATTTTTATCATTATCAACATCCATTGCCAACTCCCGCTTTGGTTTTGCAACTTAATTTATCCACTTCTTTTCTTTACATACTCCCATAATCATGAATCTTCCACATCCCCAGAACATATTTTCTTTTGGCTAATGACAGTAGGCCTACAAAATTATAAAATTTTGCATTAATCCTCCAGGCATTCTAAAATTAATTGAAAAGGATAAAATCCCAAGAACTGGCAACCTTGTTTCCCACAAAATGTGCCGTGTATACTGTATAGCATGCTCACGGCAGGCTGACGACATCCGCACAGGTCAAGGACTAAACACCGCAAGTAGAAAAGAATCCCTCCCTCCATCACAAGGATCAACCATAGAGAGGACTGATAAACTTTGCATGCTACTGATAGTTAAAAAACAAAAGTTCTGCACAAAATGTACACAATAACTATGCTGTAGGTACCAAGTTTACCGACAGTGTTGTCCCAAGCGTTAAGCGCGAGACATTGATCAGACGATACCAGTGGAGCAGTCGACCACCCAATCAACTTGAACATTATCCAAAACAATTACTGTTGCTAATCGCATTCGTATAGGTAATAAAATAATCTAAATCTAATCCAGTTGAAGTTACCAAGAAAGACCGAGGCTCCCCTGAACTTTTCCCCAAAACATTTTGAGGTAGTAATTGAGTAATGAATTATTTTCATTGGCTTACAAAGAAAATTCATGAGAGATCAACTATGTATTATGATCACAGTACTTAGTTACATTTAATAAAATGTAGAAAACTAGACAGAGTTCACAATATCTTAAAAGTTAAGTTATATGTTCCGTACCTACAAACAACAATACATAATAAAGAGTTACGACAATGCTAGATAGTTACGTAAGTAGGGCTAGGTATACTACGTAATATCTTATTCCTGAGCAAGACAAAATACTGTAATACTTTGGTTTGGCATAGCTGCAAACTGTATTGAATGGCAGTTTGATACGGTTAGCGGCTACCGTAGTAGATTGAGTTAGTTTTCTTCAACGAGAAGTAGCCACTATGTCGCTAGTCTTTAACGTGAAGCAGCCACTATGTCACTAGTAAGTATCTTCAAAAGACACGGCGTCCAAGTCATGATAATTGAGTATCGGTCGCCCGAATGTACTCTCGACATTAGGTCCCCTGTAAGAATAAGAAGAAGAAGAATAAGAAGTACACTGTGTGCTGTGTTATGAAGTAAAACAAAACTTCCACTTGCATTATGGGAGACCATATGACAGAAGCGGTGCAGTTCAACAAATTCACAGTCTGACCCTTCATTCAGGCATTATATTATTTTGTTGTGCAAATAAATAAGGCTGTGAGACGGCTAAATCACAACCCCATGCGCAAGGCAAGTGCTAGACTGCCTACAGTCATCAGACATTCTTTTCTTTTTGTAAACTTTGTTGATTGTTTTAATTATTACACACACCACTGACGCATTTGTTGTTTAACTAGAAAACATTTATTAAATAACAGTTACTGTTACAATTTATTGAATTATGAGTGACAATACAGATAAAAGCATGTCTGTTCCAAGTACATGTGCGGTAAAAGTGAACATGATCGCTCACAGCGCCCTCTTATCTGTCATTCATACGGTCTCCCATAGTTATGTTATGGTACCCCTAAAAGAAAGAAATGTGGAAGAGACCATTAGCTAGCTAGGATGTTAATAGCAAATGTTGAGTTACAATATAACATTAATTAAACCCCATTGGATTGTGGAATCCACACTACATACATGGGTATTTGCAAAATTAATAATTGAACATAAAATCCAAAAAAAAAATCCATTACAAGTGCATAGAGTAGACAATGCTTATGTTACAAATACACGTACTAGTTGCGGCATCACATGTAATCCCACAGCTGCTAATAAATACAATACAATAAAATACTACAGTAGGGTTGCCATCAAGTTGCTATTTTTATCCTTGGGAGATAGGGCAATGCCAAGCTGGTTTGCCCGGATTCTCTGCCAGGTTTGTATGATTGGGGTTTGGTCACAGGACTCTTACATTGTGGTTCCAGCGGAACTTGCACATGGTGGTGACCAAACGTCGATCGTTTCTGCACTCTGGTGGGAGACTAGTTGACCATTGCCCTATACTTAAAAAACCCGGAGAAATCCTTAAAAATAGCTTCTTTTATTTTCTTGTGCAAGTTGGCCTCTTCAGCCATTCTTCCGTCTTGCGTTCCAATACAAGACTGCCTCCTTTTCTGTCCTGCACAGTTCGTAGTTAGTATTTTGCTTATTATTACGTGAAGAAATTATCAAAATTTTCAGGTGCCATACAATAATGCGTTATGCCCAAGGAGGAATAAATAATGTAAGGAGGAAGTAAGCATGCACTATCTTTGGCTGTACAAATGAATGTGGCCGTTTTGAACGTCTCTGATTGAGTTTTTTGCAGTATTTGCTGCTTATCGTTTCATGCCGACCAACATGGCGACTACCATTGGAGGACGTTCAAAGTGGCTACGGTTGTGATGACGCCATGCTGCCTCCTTATATTACTCATTCCTCCATGGTTATGCCGGATTAACTTTTGATAATTTAACAAACATGATATGAGCAAAGACCTAAAAAACTGAATTTTTATAGAATATACATCAACGTTTTAGTTTTCGCAATCGTGTCAATGCTCACTGCGTTTATTAATGCAATTATACCCAGTACACAGATGTTTTTATTACCCACTGTTGATCGCGTTTTAGGCTGTACCGTATTAAAAATAAAATAATGTAGTATTAATTAAATAATTTAATGTATTTTGAATTATGGTAGGTAATCCTAAGATTTTGCCAAAAATCCTGGTATCCTTGAGACACTGTAGAAAATAAAAATCCTTGAAAGTGGCAACCCTGGACTAGAGTACAGTATAAACATGTTACTCTCACCTGCCTCTGAAGCAACTCCTGAACATTCTGTAGTGCATGGGGTTGCAAGGGTGGCCCATCATCATAGGGGGCTGCTGGAAGACAGCCATGCCTCCAGCACGACCGTAACCACATGCTGGACCGAAGCGATTCACCGGGCCCATTGGACTTGAAACAGCATACAAAACATTTAATGGTTAACGAGATTACCAATTTGCAATTTAACTAAGTCATAAATCTACATTGTCTACAATGATACTACAAGATTGTACAAAATATTATTGACCTGTAATACAACCCAAGCGGCCACCAATCCTTGGTTGAAATATATGACCCATAAGACGTACATCTTTCAATACAAAACAAAACAATAAACATTAATAAACCACAAGCATATCAAACCATAGGTTAGCTCAGAGGCAGGAATTTGGGGTGAAAATAAAAGGAAATTTTAATTTTTGTTTTTATTATGCCCAAAAGCGGTGAATTGGTGGTGAAAATAATTCAACATTTAGTTGAAGGCTCTACAGTCTACAGTCTACACCTCTCTTCCCCCTGATTTTGTGTGTGGAATCTTTTGAAGGACTTGCAGATATCAATAAAATGCAGTTATGAGAATTCAGAAGCAGGAACAGTATTTGTGGTGGAACTTATTGGATGAGCGTAGTGAGCGAAGCAAAGATTCAATTTCACTAACAGAGAAAAAAATCCGGAAGTTTTTTTTCTTTTCTCTTGTATTTTTGTGTGTTTGTTAACACGATTCCAGCTAAACCGATACTCCAATTGATTGCGATAAAATTTTCTGTAGGCCTTCGAAATCTCTGAACTTAGAACTGCCACATTTTAAGCGCAATCAAAAAATTATTTCTCATAAAAATCGCAATTTACAATATTTTCGATTTTTAAAAAAATTCTTCGACTTATAACGCCTGCTTGCTTTATCCGATTGTAATAGTTTTTATACAGAACCTTTATTTTATGAATTTATATATTCGTGTGAAATTTGAGCGTAATCGAAAAATTATTTCTCATGAAAATCGCAATTTTACGCTTTAATACGTTTAAAAAAATTAAGCTCATCCAACAACGCGCCTGAAAAAGCGTTTGCGAAGCTTCCTAGTTTATAAAATTATAATTTACAGTTTTTAAGATGTGAAATATCGTTTTTACCGTAAATAAATACCCGTCTCTGACGGAGGCCTATTTAGTATTAATTGATTCTTGTTTTTGTTTTTATGGTTTTAAACTAAAATAACACAGCTAAATGGTAATAAAACCCAATAATAACCCTTTATTCACCAAATACATAAAACCATAGTTTGCTATTTGCTTCTAAATAGCACTAGTGGTATTGTATTAATTTGAATGGCACCAGTATTGACAAACTTCAACTCTGGATTGTTGGTAACTTTAGTTTGTGTAAACAAAATTCAGCCTAAAACAAAACAACAAATTTCATATAGAGTAGGATTCAGCTTAGATTGAACGACCTTCAAAGTTGCATTTGTTTAAGTCGGCATAACCAACACAGGAAAAATAAAATTGCTAGCATCATTTTTGTTCTCCGTGCGGTGCGTGCGTGTGGCGAGGTGACGAACTAGGTGTATGTCAACAGACCATTCCTAACGTTGGAGGTTATGTTTCATTAGGATACTGTCATTGCGTGTTATGTTTTGTCACTGAGTTGTTTTGGATATTTAAAATTCTTTGTCTTATATTATTGTTATTTTATTTTAATCAACACAATTCTATTTGCATAAAAATTGAACTAGGCCCTAGGGTAAGGATACTATTATACACTTCGTTCTAGCCTAGCCTAGGGCCAGGCCTAGGACTAGTCTATGCAATTTCTCTTTGGTGGTGGGGGGGGGGGGGGGGGGGGGGGGCAAAAGCCTAGGCCTAGCTTCAATATGCAGCCTATCTATGATGCAGCCTAGGCTAGCTAGATCTAGTCCTACATTGATAAAACAGGGAAATTCTTGTGATATGTGTTCAATTTGGGGAAACTAGGCCTAGCCTAGGGTCACGCGTAGCCTGCATCGGCCCAACCCAGGAAATGTAGCCTAGACCTAGGCCTAGTATTTATAACCCTACCCCCAAAAGGAACATTATAAGTAGTTTTTCTCTAAAAGCCTTAGGTCTATAACCGTTGTCTTGTACGTATTTACTGTTTAGGTACCTAGGCCCTACCTAATTGGTTGGCTTACTAGACTGTTTTTTTCCCCGCGGGCCCTATTAGTGCATGACTTAGTGGCAAAGACATACTTTACTTCAACATAAGACAATTGATAGACCTACTCATTTAATCAATACTTAGGCTAGGCCTACATAACATTAAAATATTAATAATTAATAATTAGTCAAGCCCAGAACTCAGAAGAGCAACCAAGTAACGAAATTAGTCAGAAACAAGATTAAAGCATACGACGTAGGCTAGGGCCTATCTGTGCTGTGCAGACGACAGGCATTAAGTAATATTTTAGCTGATTGTATGAAAGTGGTATTGGGAAGATCGCTCATTGGTCAATAAAATAAAACCATTGTTGTCAACTGTGAAAACGAATAATGACTTGACATTTGTTTGTTATTTATTACTTTCAATGAATTTGATCGTCCAGATTACATTAAATTGATCTTGTAAACAATAATTTAGTATTTTTTTAATAATGCACTGTGTATAATTCATTAATTTTTTAAAAGTACATTTTCAATTAGACCTCCAATTTTGTTCTAGTGGTTTACATGAAAAATGGCCGCCGAACAGTGTCAAAAGGTCATTCAAAGTTGTGTGATTCCTACTCTAACATGAAAATCAATCCAGAAATTAAAAAATCCATCTCAGCGGGGTATCGTACCCCGGTCTCTCGATTGCCGGTCGAGTGCTTTACCCCTAAGCTACCAAGACGGTTAACTTCATAACATCTGGATTGGTGGTGCGATGATGATGATACTATGGTGATAGATGACATATGAAAAGAGGTAATGAGAAGTGGTGATATGAAAACCCAAAATTGCGTTTTTTGCAATTTCACAAAAATGGGCAAAAACGTTCCTAAAAAAAAAAAAAAATGGAGGCTCTTCGTTAGGGATGAAATCGATTCCAAAAAGTTTGAATCGATCATTGTGACCCAAGAATCTATTCAGAATCGATTCCCAACACAAAAGATTTGTACGCACAGTTATTTTGGTGGACTAATTCCGAGGAGTAGGTACTTGATAAGTGTCGTTATTTTGGCGGTCTATTTCCGGGAAGCCTGTGACGTCATTGAACAATGTTGCGTTGTCGTCTGTTTACTGTACCGCCTGCCGCATGCGTAATGTTCGGTTTGGAGCGGCACCTCCACCATCACCCTACATTTTATGCACACTAAAAGGTTAAATTTTGCGACTTAATTCGCGTTTTGACCAGTTTCATACCATTTCGTTCCGTTATTTTGCGCTATACGCGAGATTTCACAAAATGCACGTCATCAAAATGTGTTTTTCCACCTCTAAATAATGTAAATTGTTGACAGTATTACACTTTAGTCAATAAAATGGACAATAAAAAAAGGGGGAATTTCATTTACACCATTTTTCACTAACTCTACATTTGACGATAAAAAAAATCATGCACTGTGCAGGATTCAAATCACCCGTCTATGTAGAACCATAAGATTCGGACTAGCGCTTTAATCAAGTGCCACAGCCGACGGCTCCCAGCCAACTGGAAATACCAATTTGAATTGAAAGAAAAGAGGTAGAGCCATATAGCCGGGACTATTACTGGTTTAAATCAACGCGGGTGACTATGTCTACTCACTGGTTCCCGCACGGCTGCCGGGGTCCAGCCTCTCTCGGCTGCTGCGGTGGCTCATATAGCACTAGTCTGAATCAATGTGGGTGTCTATGTGGGTGACTACGTCTACTCACTGGTTCCCGCACGGCTGCCGGGGTCCAGCCTCTCTCGGCTGCTGCGGTGACTCATATAGCACTAGTCTGAATCAATGTGGGTGTCTATGTGGGTGACTACGTCTACTCACTGGTTCCCGCACGGCTGCCGGGGTCCAGCCTCTCTCGGCTGCTGCGGTGACTCCATTGTTGGGTCAGTTCTTTTTTAAAATTAACTTTTTAAAAGTTCAGTTCACAGCTCAAATAATGAACTTTTAAAAAGTTCAAGTTCTTTTAAAACCTTAAATTTTGAAAAGTTCAAGTTCGTCTAAAATATGAACTAAGTTCTTTTAAAAGTTCTTTTGTAAAAAAAAAATCTATTTTATTAAAGGCTGGCGTAAAATGAAGAAAAACACGAGGAAAAACATAAGGGGTGTTCGAGTACCAAACTACTCGCGAGTTTGAGTCTTACGAAATTGTTGAGCTGTCTTTGATCGTGTTGATGATTTGTACTACATTCTCGTCGACCAGCTTGTAAAATTATGGCAGATACTTAGCATTTTAGGCTTCCAAGATTTTTTTCGGAATTAGTTGACTTGCATCAATTTAACTTCGTGAATCGTACGTGACCTTGTCATAAACAGCTGAATGTGCGTCAATGTAGGCCTACGATGGAACAACGATTTGTTATTGTTTTTAAGCGTCGACGGCTGCTCGACGCACGGAAAGAACTTTCAAATGAACTTTCTAAAACTGAAAAGTTCGTTCTCAAAAAGAACTTTTAACAGTTCAAGTTCATTCATTTAAAAAAAGAGTAAGTTCACTGGAAAGTTCACAAAAAAAGAACGCGTTCATGAGAACGCGTTCTTTTTAAAAGTTCCTTCCCCAACACTGGGTGGCTCATATAGCACTAGTCTAAATCAACGCGGGTGTCTATGTGGGTGACTGTCTACTCACTGGTTCCTGCACGGCTGCCGGGGTCCATATTCTCTCGTCTGCTGCGGTGACTCTGTGTACGGACGCGGTCGGTGCGGATCTCGCAAAAAGTTGTTGAAGTACTCCGTCTGCAATCAACAGATTAGAAATTAGATTATACACTTTAGTTTAAGATATCAATACGGTACTTTGACATAAGGATTTGTTTGGTCAAATAAACATATTTTTCATCTTATATTCAAGATTCAAAGGATTTTAGTTAAAATACAGTAGATGCATAACAATTATTTGATTGATTTTGCATTTTTGATCAATATTGAATTTTATAAGAGAATAGGTAGGCCTACACCTTAATGAAAATATTTATTTCTAAGGTGGATGTAAAGAATAATATGAAAATCAACCTATTGAACTATTGCAATGCCAAGCTAGGCCTATAGTTGACAACTACTGTAGGCCTACATTAATTTTTGTATTGTAATTTGTAAATAAATGAATGTATATTTTTTTCAAAGGATTAGTTTGAGGCCTCAGTTGGTTCAGTTAAAAACACATACCCGTATTGGACCAAATAAAGCACTATCTCGAATATAACACGACCCCCAGTTTTTCAGAATCATTTTAAGAAAAAAGAAAAATCAAAGAAAATTAAAATGTACAAGAAACATTTTTTATTTAGGCCTACAATGTAATGATTGAATAGACTTAAAGTTTCATTCTTACAACAAAACATTTTGAACAATGTTAGGGCCTAGTCCTTTGTTTTTTAACAGGGTTGGGCCAAGCACAAGCTCACATAGGCCAACCACAGTTCACCAGTCTGATTAAGGGATTACAAATCGATCATAATGACCTACATCGATCGATTCCCAAGAAAACAGTTTTTATTTGTACGCATAGTTATTTTGGTGGTCATTTTCTGCGGAACCCGTGAAACGTGATACGCGGCAATATTCCAGCGGCCTTTTGCCGCGGAGCCCGTGATGATGTCACCCGCCTGCCTCACGGGATCGGCTGGCGTCGAGTGGGTGGGCGAGGCGATGCGCAGCAGCCGATGCGCGGGAGTTGTATTGCGGGTGGCCTATGTTCAGGCGCTATTTCAAATGCAAGAGCGCGGAAATAACGCGAGTGCTGTTTTAGAGATAGTATTTTCGGAAAAAAACATCGCGCTATATTCGGTCCGATACAGTATGACTCATATAAATGTAAACTTTAAGACAGAAGACAAATAAAAAAAAATTGGAAACAAATGACCGAGAAGAGAATAGGCCTAACATGTTCCACATTTTGGAATAGTTTATTGTTATTTTATTTTTTGTTTTGTTTTTAATTTTATTTTATAGTAAGAGGGTATAGTTTTAGTCTAAAAGTTATTATGCCTTTCACAAAAAAACCTAACTAATTACGAGGGAAACACCAAAGTCGTTGTCATCAACCATGTGTTGAGTACCCGGTAACATTACTTTTTTTCCCTATCTTTGGCCTATCTAGCCTATCTTAGGCTACAGTGGCGCATTATGGCCTGACAGTTGACGCGGTCTTATACCAACTAAACTTAAATACCCTTTTATTTATACGAATATAATTAGGGCCTATCAAACCTAAATATGCAAATGTTCCCGGGTACTCAACACATGACTCGCTCACTCGTCTAACAACGACTTTTGCGTTTCCCAAGTCTAGTTGGCTAAGGCGCCCTTATAGCCGAAATGTGAAAGACGTGGGTTCAATCCCATGGTCGGGAAAGATTTTGTAATTTCTGGATTGTATTTTAAAAATAATTAAACATGTTTTGAAATGCATATAACGTAGTGAAGTCCATCATCTGTGAAAATACTAAGGAAAACATAGCCAGTACGAAATACATGAAAATATTGCAAGGTTTACTCAATCTACGAGCGGAATTTGGGGGTGCCTTGACGTTCAAATTTCGATAGACCTTGCATGGGCACGGCATTTCACAGCCAGGTAAATAACAAACAAAAAATATTTTTTCTAAATCAAAATCATTGTCGTTAAACTAATTCCTACTCATGATAGGCCTATTTTTCAGTTTATTATTTCTTGTAGGTTTAAATCAAAATGGATTGTGCTCATTTTGTTAACAGTTCTCAGTTACCTGGTCACGGATGTCTGTTTAAAATTTCAGCTCAATCTATTTGGCCGTTCGGCCGTATGGGACCGGACAGACAAACAGATAAACATTTAACAGACATTTAACAGACAATGGTCACGGCCAAAACCCGATCGAGTAGCGTTATAAAGACTTCGTTTCGCTGCGCTCACTTGTCTAATAACAAATTTTGTTTTATAGTACTTACTAAAAAGTAAAGTAAAATTACCTCCTTGTGGACTTCCTCGATCTTCTCCTCGTACTTGAAGTGAATGTGTTTCTTGATGAACTCTGGAGCCTTGAACTTCTTCCCAGACAACGGACAGAGCCACTTGTCCTTGCCCAGCATCACGGAGTTTGCCTCGATAAACTTGTTGACCTCTCTGAAGCAACAGATCAGAACAGGGGTATAATTCACTATTTAGTCAACATTTGTAGTTTACCATCCTCTTTACATAAATATTATATACGATTCCGTTAAGTCTCTGCGTATGCCCGAACTCCGCAAGGAATTCTGGGTATCTAGTGTATTGCAAGCACAGCCAACTTAAGCTTAAATTTTAAATTGTTAACATTGAAGAAAACATAGCCTTCTGTTCAGAGAATTTCATAAAAAAATACCTAAGTGGCTGTAGGAGCAACATGATTCCCAGCATGCAATGCAAGCAACAGATTGCGCTGATGGTTTACGAAATCGTCTATTTGGGTGCTGTTATGATACTACGAGGACGCGGGTTCGAGTCCCGCATGATGCAAGTTTGTTAATTGTCCTTCACCCTTATTGTGTGAATAACAACATTGTTTTAAGAGACAATTTAATTTTCAGAACTGTTTTACAGCGACTTATCGTGGGAGTTTTTTTTGAAGCGGTTGCATAACAACCACATCAAAGCTAACCATCGATAAGCGAATAATGGACAATCAGCAATCAGTATTTGAAACAAGGAGATACATAAGTATGAGGTAATATTGTAATAGGAATAGCTTTGCTTTTAATATGGTCTACAGCCCCAATTTTAAATAAACAGCGGTGGTGAAAAATACTCTTAAGGTGGCATGGAACTAGTGCCATTGCATTGTTGCCAATAGATAAAGAGGTTGAACTTCTTTGTTGATTAGAAGGACGTTGTTGTTTGTAGTGCCAGTGGTGCAGCGGTGAGTTGGTATAAGTAGGGGTGTGCGAAGCTTCGAAATTATCGAATCCGAATCGAATCTTTTAGTATTCGAATTCGATTCGTTAGTCGAATCCGAAATTGTAAAAATTCGATGTATTCGAAAATTCAAATCCGGCGCCCAACTCCAGAGAAACTCACAAATATATCGATAAGTCGATTTAATAGTTTGCAATCGATCACATGATAACATGTCCGCCGCGTACGTAAACAAAGAATTTCCATTCGCGTCTTGTTGTTCAACAAAACGCAATGTTTTTCTCGCATGTAGCATTCGAAAAACAACAGTGCGCTCTCCTCTCTTCTCTCTTGGACGATGCTGGCAGGCTGCCTGCAGGCGATGCGCAAGGCCCTACGGCGCAGCGCGCTCTGTCTCTCTCACTCATGCGAGCCCTAGCCGGCCGGCTGCCGGCTCGGAAGACAGGCGGGCGTCGTGTTTACGTCAGTCAAGTCTCCCTTCACAAAGCGATGCGTTTGCATTGAAAGATGCCCATCTCCGAACTCGTACGTAATAATAAGTGCGGGCCTATGAAAAGGCCAGCGGATACAATAAATCAGGGTTGCCACCAAGAAAAAATAAAAATCCTGTTTGAGCAGATCAAAAATCCTTAGAAATCCTTAAATGAAACACCCAAATCCTTAAAATGCCTAAATGTACCAATTTCGATACGATATCGATATATCATAATGTAATTGTTGTAAAAAAATTGAATATATAATTTTTTTATAGAGTAGGTAGGCCTATTTCTAATAAATTAATTTTAAAAAAATGTATAAAGAGTCTACCCACTCAGTTATATAACTGATTTGCAGTGGGGGACAGTAAATCAAAGCGACCAAGCCAACCTGTAGGCCCCGAATCAATCGGGAAAAAAAATGATTCGAGGCCAAATAGGGTTGATAGAATGATAAGGTATCACCATAAATGCATATTTTTACGATCTCACAACCGCGTTTTATGACCCGGCACCTCCACTACATGCACCAGCCAGGTTAATTTAATTTAGACTACCTACCCGGCACCTCCACCAAAATTCCGAAATTTTGCATTTTTGGTGTAAATTTTGATATTATTATTATTATTTTTTTTTTTTAAAATCCGTAAATTGGACTAAAAATCCGTGTATCCGTTTTGCACCCTCAAAATCCGTTAAAACGGATAAAATCCGTAAAAACGGCAACCCTGCAATAAATGTTATGTTTAGGCCTACACTAATGTGCTCTTAAATGACAGCAAGAAGTTTCCTTGCGATGTTATCTTGAAAAGTAGAACAATGCCAAAAGACAAGATAGGCCTACCGCGCGAGATAAATACTTCGCGTTCAGAGAAGGCTGGATGGATGAAGGTGTTGTTGATTGGCTGAAGATCTCACGGAGTCCCGAAAACGTGATAAAAACAATAAAAAACAGCACGGGACCATGAAGTTATGGCATTTCTTTATGTTACTTGTTCCATGTGAGGTAAACTAATTTTGAATTCGGATTCGAATTCGCCAATCTTTTTGCTTGGGATTCGAGATTCGGATTCGAAATTAAAAATTGGATTCGCACACCCCTAGGTATAAGACTTCATCGAATTATCCACCATTTGGATTTTGCTCATATCACCCTTCAGTAGACCGTACCAACAGCGAAGCTACAGTATTTGGCGCAATCACGATGCCATGCACCTACTTGTCCTGGTCCCTGTAGCCCAGCTTCTGCAGCTGCTCAGCGGACAGAGCTTCCGGCTCGGACGGCAGAAGCAGGCGGATCTTGTGCTCGAAGGGCTCGCACCACGCAGAGACATCGGCCGCCGAGATCTGAGACAAGTAACTAGAGATGTTCAACGATATCGATTATTCGATTCGATATCGATATCGCGGGAAAATTGTGCCTATTTTCGATATCGATACCCCGCCGTCATATTGGAAATGTTGCGATATCGTAGCTTTATTCTCGATGTTAAATGTCCCGTCGCGGTCTGCACTACACATTTCTGCAGTTCAATGGAACGCTCCTCCCACTTCTCCGCTACGATCCCCGCCAGCGCCTAGCTAATGCGCGCGCACCTCCCTCCAACCTCGCTCTCGATACACGTAGCCCGCAGCATGGGACTTCAGTCAAGTTGCTCCCGTCGTAGTGACAACATCTACAACGGGACTCGTCATCTTTAAATGCTCCAAGTTCCAGCATTATTTATTATGACTAATGAGGTATGAAAAAACATGTTTTAAGTAGATTCACTTGAATATCTCAATGACTTAACTAATATCCCATCAATAATAAGCACACAAGACTAGCATTTACGATCACGTATGAAAAATCGTCATTTTCGCGGTCGAAAAAATTCGTTATTGCGATATCAATATTACTTTTGAAATTTCGATATCGCGATACAATATCGGCAAAATTGTGCCGATATCGATACTGAAAAAAAATATCGTTGAACATCTCTACAAGTTACACAAATATTGTTTGCAAGGAGATATCAAATTAGACTGCAATTTTTTTGTTTTAATGGCTTGTCAACCGTTAGGTCTTAATGCACCACTCTAGCCTAGGGGATAGAGTCAGAACCAGCCACGGGTAGGGGGGTTCTCATGTCGCGGTCGTCATCGTTCGTTGTGACATTGCACCGTCGTCGGGGAGGTCGTCCAGGGAAATGGAAGGTGTCCCCGACGACGATTGCCAGAGCTCGCCTCTAGTTTCTGGGAGTTCTATACTCCCCTCTTACTCACTGATGTTTACGAGGTGGAATTTTCCTCTTGAATCGCCTTGTACGATTAGCAGAGCCATGCTCTGGGCCAATTCTACCCCGGGTCCAAAAGGGGGAAATTATTGGATGAGCGTAGCGAGCGAAGCGAAGATTCCATTTCACTACACTGGAGAAAAAAATCCGGAATGTTTTTTTTCTGTATTTTTGTGTGTCTGTTAACACGATTCCGGCTAAACCGATACTCCAATTGCGATGAAATTTTATGGAGGCCTTCGAAATCTCTGAACGAAGAACTGCCACGTTTTTGAGCGCAATCGAAAAATTATTTCTCATGAAAATCGCAATTTTACGATTTTTTTCGATTTTTAAAAAATTTCTTCAGCTTATAACACCTACATGCTTTGTCCGATTTTAATGATTTTTTACAGAACCTTAATTTTATAAATTATAAATTTAGGTTAGTTTTTTCATTTAATTTAATTTAATTTAAAAAAAATCTTCAACTTAGTAATGATTTTTTTACAGAACAACAGAAAATCCGCATAACACATGGCAGCTCAATGCACCAATAACGCTCATCCAACAACGCGGCGGGACTTAAGCGTTTTCCTAGTACTTTGAATTATACAAAACAAAGCTATGAGAATGGGATGTATTCTGAAATGTAGAACGACTGTACCTATTAGAGTTATGTTAAGTGCACTTGGTTGGTTGTCTGTCAAAGACAATAATAGATTATTTTATTATACAAGGGGTTCATACATAAAATATATATTGGATGGATGGCATATTGCCAAGTCATTTATTAGGAAAAATTTATTACGTAAACAAAGTTCAAGGCGTGCAAGAGGCAATAACATGTTCTTAGGAAATTGTAATTCAAAACAATGGCAAAAATACTTTTGTATTTAGGAAGACAGAATAATATGTTACAAAGAGATGTGAGATTGGAATGTTTAAAGTAAATGTCATGAGTTGATATTGAATAAATAAATAGAAAATAAATGTAGGTGAGATGTAGAATAGCTGGCAAGCTAAAAAGGCTAACGTCGAAAAGACAAGGCCATAGCCTCCAACTCTACCCTTTTTTTGGGTTTCCGCTTTTTTGGATTTTTCGAAAAAAATTCCCGTTAAAAAAATTTTCCCCCGATACAAATAAAAAAACTTTTGGGAAAAAATTTTTCGAAAAAGTTTGTTTCGCGATACAATATGGCAAAATTGTGCGAATCGATACTGAAAAAAAATACGTTGAACATCCAAGTTACACAAAATATTTTTTGCAAGGAAAATATCAAATTAGACTGCAATTTTTTTTTGTTTAAGCTTGTCAACCGTTGGGTCTTAAGCACCACTCTAGCCTAGGGGATATAGTCGAACCAGCCAGGGTGGGGGGGTTTCCCATGTCGCGGTCGTATGTTTTGTGACTTTTGCACCGTCGCGGGGAGGCGTCCGGGGAAAGGGAAAGGTTTCCCCGACGACGATTGCCAGGGGCCGCCTCTAGTTTCGGGGAGTTCTATACTCCCCTCTTACTCACTATTTTTCGAGGGGGAATTTTTCCTTTTAAATCGCCTTTGTACGATAGCAGAGCCATTTGCTCGGGGCCCAATTTTTCCCCCGGGTCCAAAAAGGGGGGGAAATTATTGGATGAGCGTGCGAGCAAGCGAAGTTTCCCTTTTCATACATGGAAAAAAAACCCGGGAATGTTTTTTTTTTTTTTTTTTTTTGTGTTCTGTAACCTGAAATAAGATGTATATTGCGTTGGGGAAAAAAAAATTGCGATGTCGCTAAATTTTGCAGAGACCTTCCTTATATAATATTTACAACTACTAAAACCCCCCTACAATCGGACGGGAGTTTCGGCCCCATATTGGAAAATGGCGGCCCCAAAGGTGTTTTTTATCGAATATCTCCAAAGGGTTTTGAGATAGACAAAATATCTCAAAGGCAAAAAATTTTCCCCATTTAAATTCCCCACAAAAAAACCCGGTGTCTTCTATAGTTTTGGTAGGGCAAAGGTTTTGTCACAAAATCGTTGGTTTTTGTGTTTCTCATTTTGGGGTACCGTTTTTTCCAAATTTTCACGCCGCATCAAACAATGCCCGGGAAAACCGTAATAAATCGATTTTAAATACAAAAGGACTTTTGTACGGGGTTCGTGAAAGCTTTCATTAGTATTTAAAAAAATCAGGTCTGCGAAATCGAATTTTGCATTTACCCGAAATTTGGGTTTTTCCATTGTTGGCATTTCCTCAAAAATGCCATTTTTGACCGTCCATTATTAAGCACTAAAAAGCATTGGAGGAAAAATTCTTCCTACGCACATTGAAATGACTCAAATAATGATCCGATTACAACCAAAGTTTAAATCCAATATGGCTGCTAATTCCTCATATCCACAACATCAAAGTGAATTGTGTAACAAAAAGAGTGTAAAAACTGCACGAAAACAGTATTCATATTGTGAATATTAGGAATTAGCAGTCATATTGGATTTAAACTTTGGTTGTAATCGGATCATTATTCAAGTCATTTCAATGTGCGTAGAAAGAATTTTTCCTCCAATGCTATTTAGTGCTTAATAATGGACAGTCAAAAAGGGCATTTTTGAGGAAATGCCAACAATGGTAAAACCCAAATTCCGGGTAAATGCAAAATTCGATTTCGCAGACCGGATTTTTTAAAATACTAATGGAAGCTTTCATCAACCCCGTACAAAAGTCCTTTTATATTTAAATCGATTTATTACGGATTTACCGGGCATTGTTTGATGCTGGGCGTAAAAATTTGGAAATAAGCTGGTATTCCAATGAGCAACATATAAACCACGATTTTGTGACGTAACCTTTGCCCCTACCAAAACTATAAAAGACATCTGTTTTGTAGGGAATTAAATGGGGAATATTTTTGCCATTGAAATATTTTGTCTATCTCAAACAAATTTGGAGATATTCGATAACAAACACTTTTTGGCCGCCAATTTCCAATATGGCGGCCGAAGCTCCAGTCTGATTGTAGGGGAGTTTTAGTATGTTGATAAGTATCCTTTTAGGAAGGTCTCTGCAAAAATTCAGCGACATCGCAATTTTTTCCTCCAAAAATTCTGATTTGACAGGATTATAACACGATTCCGGCTAAACCGATACTCCAATTGCGATGAAATTTTATGGAGGCCTTCGAAATCTCTGAACGAAGAACTGCCACGTTTTTGAGCGCAATCGAAAAATTATTTCTCATGAAAATCGCAATTTTACGATTTTTTTCGATTTTTAAAAAATTTCTTCAGCTTATAACACCTACATGCTTTGTCCGATTTTAATGATTTTTTCACAGAACCTTAATTTTATGAATTTATGTATTCGTGTGAAATTTGAGCGCAATCAAAAAACTATTTCTCATGAAAATCGACATTTTACGTTTTTTTTTCTTTTTTAAAACAATTCTTTGACTTATAACACCTTATGCTTTATCCTATTGTAATAATTTTTTAACAGAACCTTAATTTTATAAATTCATATATTTGTGTAAAATTTGTGCGCAATTGAATAATTATTTCTTATGAAAATTTCAATATTACGATTTTTTCCTTTTTTTAAATTACAATTAACTAAAAAAAATTAAAATTTAGGTTAGTTTTTCATTTAATTTAATTTAATTTAAAAAAAATCTTCAACTTAGTAATGATTTTTTTACAGAACAACAGAAAATCCGCATAACACATGGCAGCTCAATGCACCAATAACGCTCATCCAACAACGCGGCGGGACTTAAGCGTTTTCCTAGTACTTTGAATTATACAAAACAAAGCTATGAGAATGGGATGTATTCTGAAATGTAGAACGACTGTACCTATTAGAGTTATGTTAAGTGCACTTGGTTGGTTGTCTGTCGAAGACAATAATAGATTATTTTATTATACAAGGGGTTCATACATAAAATATATATTGGATGGATGGCATATTGCCAAGTCATTTATTAGGAAAAATTTATTACGTAAACAAAGTTCAAGGCGTGCAAGAGGCAATAACATGTTCTTAGGAAATTGTAATTCAAAACAATGGCAAAAATACTTTTGTATTTAGGAAGACAGAATAATATGTTACGAAGAGATGTGAGATTGGAATGTTTAAAGTAAATGTCATGAGTTGATATTGAATAAATAAATAGAAAATAAATGTAGGTGAGATGTAGAATAGCTGGCAAGCTATAAGCTAATGAAAAAGAGGATACATACAGACGTCAGACGACCACCTAACATAGGAGATTCGCTTATCAAACGGGACCCCACTAGGCCTCCAACTCCTACGCAGAGAGCTCCCCCCACAGGATCTTACCCCTGCAACCGCCCTAGGTGCAAAACCTGCCCTATGCATCCACCTACCAAGACATTCACTGCTGAAGCCACAGGGGTCACCCACCCCATCCATCACCACAACAGCTGTCTCACCTCCAACGTGGTCTACCAGCTCAAGTGCACTCAGTGTCCGGCAGAGTATGTAGGCCTCACCACTAATAAACTGAGAACCCGTATGACAGGCCACCGTCAAAATGTCAAACAGATGGATCCAGACAAACCTGTGGCCCAGCATGCTACTGAACACAGCCCGTCGTTCAAAGACGGTTTCACAACGAGAATCATCAAGGCACTTCCCGCGGACTCCAGGCTGTTGGAGCTCAGAAACTGGGAGCTCTCATACCAACACATCACCAGATCTCGCGAGCCTCCTAATAGACCAGTGCATTTACGCCATTTCAGGTGCAAATCTGGACATTTAAAGCTACTAAGCGAAACCTGTTGGGATATGTTCAGACAACCTCCTTAAACATTTTCTGAAAGTTCCCACTCGTTCCCGCATGGGATACGTCTGTAAACCTGGTATAGCTGCGCTATGTTGAAAAACACACTTGATCGTGTTTGCTCCGTCATTATACGTGGTAGAAACTCTTATCAGCTCTGGTTGTGGCTCAGTTTTTGTCCGTAGAGGTAATAGACAATGTATTGCATGTGCATATTATGATGTTGGCATCGGATCGATGACCTCGCCGCCCCGCACCGTACAATTAGAGAATGCTTTGTTCTTGCAAGGCTATTCGTGTCGCGTTTTTCTCAGTTGTGGTCAGTGTTGCAATGGGGTCGGTTGGGAGCACAGTCATTCGTTTTACTCTGTATAAGTTGTTTGCGAGTGCCTAGTGAGTTAAAAATGGGTATCTCGGTTGTGCCTGCTGACGAAGAAGAGGATAAGTGCATATTGTGCGAGTATGTGGGATGTAAGCGTGGACCGTAGGTGACTGTAAGTGCCTTAAACGCAATTCGTAATGCAAGTAAAATTAGGGAAGACAATGTTGATGAACTGTTGGTAAGTAAAACTTCAGTTAAGCTTCACAACGAGTGTAGGAAGGCGTATACGTGTCGACCAAATCGTCCCTTCAAAGATCCCCCGGCGCCTAGAATGATTAGAATGCCATCTTTTGACTTCAAAATACACTGTTTCCTGTGTGAAAGAGTCGTCGACTCCCTTCATCCCGACCGTGATCCATTCTGCACAGTTGCACAGATTGGCAAGTGTGTGAAAATATATGTGTATTGTGCAGGTATTGATGCGGGCTATTAAGGCGAGCGGAGGACTCACACATGGAAGAGGTCTGTCCGATTCTACGATTGCCAAGTGGGTTCAATGCGCACCAGCATGCGCCAAGGTTATGGATGCCATGGAATCGTACACTGGAGTATCTGCCCAATCTTCAGATCAACATGTTGAGCTTCGCGAGTCGCGGCAAACACGTGATGGCCTGGATTCCGAAAAGGTGCTGGAATGGCTGCATCTGCACCACCCATTTGAGAGGAGCTTGCCACTACTAGTATCAATCGCAACAGGCAGAATAGCCAATGACGAAGTCAACTGTGATAATGCGCTAGAAATTGGAACCGCATCAATGAAGACTATGAAGGGAATCCCTTTCAGTGATTTGCACCTGCAGAGAAAAGACAACGAATAGTTACACTGGCAAGTTCCACAAAGGGAATGGATGTCCGAGAAAAACTTGTTGCCGTAAACCCAGTGCAGTTATTCCATCGTATGCTATGTACTGTACGAAGTGACGAAGAATTAAATGTTAACCTTACCTTTGAGCTTAAAGAACCACCACCAGCATTGGTTGATGGCATTTCCATGCGAACAGGTACCAAATCAACTCTGATGTCCGTATTCTCTGAACTTAAGAATATAAATGACATACCAGACCCTCAGAGATTCGTAATAGATGGTGGATACCTTCTCCGTCATGTTCCCTGGTTACGTACACAAACATATGGAAACATATGCTCCACATACGTGTCATACATCACTCAAAGGTATGGTCCAAATGCAACTGTGGTATTCGACGGATACATGCAATCTGCCACTAAAAGTTCTGCACATGCTCGTCGAGCAGCTAAAGGCACCTCGATCGATGTCCTTGTTAAAGAAAATGACCAAGCTGCCACAGCTTAAGATACGTTTTTGACTAATCCACACAATAAGACAAGTCTGATCAGTCTCCTGTCACATCACCTACTTGCTGCTGGTATTCAAGTTGTTCAAGCCCCTGCGGACGCAGACAGGCTCATTGTGACGACAGCCCTGGATCACACAAAATGCAGAGAGGTCACCTGGATTGTTGGGCAAGACACGGACCTGATAGTTCTACTCATTGCACTCACAGATACTAACTTAGATATGTAAATGTTGGTGCCTTGAAGTAGAGACAAGGCAAAAAGGTTGTACAGCAGCAAATCTCGAGAAGTAGAAGCTAGAGAAGTGCAACCACACATACTTTTTATCCACGCCATATCAGGGTGTGATACAACTTCATGTATCCATAATCGGGGAAAGATCAAGCCATACAAGAAACTCAAATCAAGCCCAAAACTGCAGTAGCTAATGGGTGTTTTCAACAGACCTAACGTTATGCCAGATGAAATAGCCCAAGCAGGAGATACATTCATATCAGCTCTCTATGCGGGAAACACCTATGAGAGCCTAGATAAGAGACGAGCGGAAATTTACATGAAAACAATTGCCCGGCAACCAGTTACGGGAAACTTTGATCTCGGCTCTCTTCCCCCCACATCAGCACCAGCCCGGCAACATTCCTTAAGGACTTATCTCCAAGTGCAGGAATGGCGATGTGTTAGTCTAGCACCAACCAACAGATTGGGGTTGGTGAATGAAAATGGTCTTCTCGTCCCAGTCACCAGCCTCAAGGCACCAGCGCCACAAGACTTGCTGAAACTCATATCCTGTAATTGCACCACAGGGTGCGAATCATCAATCTGCAACTGTAGTAAACACCGACTGAAGTTTACAAACATGTGTTGAATTGTGTAGGCCATAGTTGCAGCAATCGCAGCGATGCTATTGAAGATTTGGACGATGATGATGAGGATGATGATCCCGATCATGATTTAGACGTAGAACCTGACACAGATGAGATGGAATCTGATGCAGATCTGGACCCCCCAGCTGTTCATCGACGCCGTCTTCATAAAAAATCGATTGTTACGATTCAACTTAAAAGTATCAACATCCAATAATAGTCCTGGTGTGAACTCATTTTATTAATTATAATGTATGTGGTGCAATAATTTTTCTTACTTGATTTTATCTGTTACATTGTATAAATAATAATAAACTAGCTGTTTAATGAGATTAAGATTTATACGTGACTTTTGGCATACCTTCATCTCATAATTTTAGTAACAAAATTATTATAATATTATTTAATATATAATATACGTAATTTATACGTGTACGATTTTTTTTTTTTTTTTTTTTACGAATTTTGAGGAAATTTACGTGAAATTCCAGGATTTTTGTGTTTCCAGGTATTACACCAGACTTTTGTCGAATTGTTGACAAGTTGACATTTCAACAAAAATACAATTTTATAAAAATGGGTCCCCGATTAGCTTTACTTTGCATTTAAAGAAAATTCCTGGTTGTGCGACGTTATTTCATGTCTGATGCAGTTTTTCCTGGATTTCAGGAGTATCCCATTTCAGGTCGAGTGGGAACTTTCAGAAAATGTTTAAAGAGGTTGTCTGAACATATCCCCAAAGTACTGCTTAGTAGCTTTAAATGTCCAGGTCAAACCTTATTTGCACTGGACTATAACCTGAACAACAGGTAGCAGGCGTGCCCTGCTCTGCCTCCCCTAGACCTAGTTCCATCTGCCACCACCCACCGACAGCGCCTTCATTGTACATACCATGCTAGCTTTAGAACTACTTTAGTAACTCTACTCACGCTGAGTGATAAAGACCACTAGTTGGTCGAAACGTATCAGCAACTTTGTCTACTCATCTGTTTGTGTCTGTGCGACCTACCTAACGTTTTTAAGGTAAGCTGTCGTCCTTCTGTACCTTTTCCCCCCACTGAAACATGTTTATTCATGTTCCCAGTTTAAGTATCCTAGCCATTTAAGCCTCATCTATACCAAGCAAACTAAATTTGAAATGTAGGTAGTTAATTACTAAGAACTTGCCTTGTTGGTGGTGGGGGGCCCCCTGGCGTGCATCATGCCCACCCTGTGCGGCATCTGGTCTTCGTTGAGGTACTCGCAGTGGTTGTAGAAGTCTCATGTTCCCAGTTTAAGTATCCTAGCCATTTAGGCCTCATCTATACCAAGCAAACTAAATTTGAAATGTAGGTAGTTAATTACTAAGAACTTGCCTTGTTGGTGGTGGGGGCCCCCTGGCGTGCATCATGCCCACCCTGTGCGGCATCTGGTCTTCATTGAGGTACTCGCAGTGGTTGTAGAAGTCTCATGTTCCCAGTTTAAGTATCCTAGCCATTTAGGCCTCATCTATACCAAGCAAACTAAATTTCAAATGTAGGTAGTTAATTACTTAGAACTTGCCTTGTTGGTGGTGGGGGGCCCCCTGGCGTGCATCATGCCCACCCTGTGCGGCATCTGGTCTTCGTTGAGGTACTCGCAGTGGTTGTAGAAGTCTCATGTTCCCAGTTTAAGTATCCTAGCCATTTAGGCCTCATCTATACCAAGCAAACTAAATTTGAAATGTAGGTAGTTAATTACTAAGAACTTGCCTTGTTGGTGGTGGGGGGCCCCCTGGCGTGCATCATGCCCACCCTGTGCGGCATCTGGTCTTCATTGAGGTACTCGCAGTGGTTGTAGAAGTCTCATGTTCCCAGTTTAAGTATCCTAGCCATTTAGGCCTCATCTATACCAAGCAAACTAAATTTGAAATGTAGGTAGTTAATTACTAAGAACTTGCCTTGTTGGTGGTGGGGGGCCCCCTGGCGTGCATCATGCCCACCCTGTGCGGCATCTGGTCTTCGTTGAGGTACTCGCAGTGGTTGTAGAAGTCTCATGTTCCCAGTTTAAGTATCCTAGCCATTTAGGCCTCATCTATACCAAGCAAACTAAATTTGAAATGTAGGTAGTTAATTACTAAGAACTTGCCTTGTTGGTGGTGGGGGGCCCCCTGGCGTGCATCATGCCCACCCTGTGCGGCATCTGGTCTTCGTTGAGGTACTCGCAGTGGTTGTAGAAGTCTCATGTTCCCAGTTTAAATATCCTAGCCATTTAGGCCTCATCTACACCAAGCAAACTAAATTTGAAATGTAGGTAGTTAATTACTAAGAACTTGCCTTGTTGGTGGTGGGGGGGCCCCCTGGCGTGCATCATGCCCACCCTGTGCGGCATCTGGTCCTCGTTGAGGTACTCGCAGTGGTTGTAGAAGTCTCATGTTCCCAGTTTAAGTATCCTAGCCATTTAGGCCTTATCTATACCAAGCAAACTAAATTTGAAATGTAGGTAGTTAATTACTTAGAACTTGCCTTGTTGGTGGTGGGGGGCCCCCTGGCGTGCATCATGCCCACCCTGTGCGGCATCTGGTCCTCGTTGAGGTACTCGCAGTGGTTGTAGAAGTCTCATGTTCCCAGTTTAAGTATCCTAGCCATTTAGGCCTTATCTATACCAAGCAAACTAAATTTGAAATGTAGGTAGTTAATTACTTAGAACTTGCCTTGTTGGTGGTGGGGGGCCCCCTGGCGTGCATCATGCCCACCCTGTGCGGCATCTGGTCTTCGTTGAGGTACTCGCAGTGGTTGTAGAAGTCTATCGAGTGGACGACGCGCAGGTACCACAGCAGCCGGTCCAGGGCCTTGAGCAAGTCTTCGTCTCGCTCCAGGGGTCTGCCCACCTCAAGTTCGGGGCTTTCTGGGTGCACGGGAAGACAGGTCATTGGGTCATTGTGAAGGTCATCAACTTAACGTGGAAAGTTCCGACAAAGACATTTTAAAATAACGACTAACTGAAAAAAGATATTTTATATAATTTTATTTAGGCATGAATAATTTAATAATTTGTATATTTTAAGAATTGAAAAACATGCTTCTCTTCTACCCCCCAGGGTTGCCACTTTCAAGGACATTATCCTTTTTCAAGGATTTTTAAGGTGTTTCAAGGATACCAGCTTTTTCTACCACAGTTAGAAAATAGAAATACATGAAAATATGAATAAATTATTTTTAACACAGCCTTAAAAAACAATCCTCAATAGATAATATAAACAAACATCATTAGAAATGGCTACTAGTAATAATAAAACCCCTGATTACAGACACGATGCCAAAAACGATGATACATATTCTAAGAAAATTCAGATTCTTGGGCCAATGCTTGCATGTAATGGTAGTTAAATTCTCGAAAATCAATCTGGCATAGCATATTATTGTATGGAAGCCTGAAAATTTAGATAATTCGTTCACGTAATAATATGCGAAATAGTAAATATAAGAATGTGCGAACGTTCGAAATTCGAACTCAAACTTTTTTAAGTTCGAGTTCGGTTCAAGTTAAAAAAAAAGTTTGAAGTTCGTTTTTTCTTCCCCTAGTAATTTGTAGTGATGTGCGGTCACATATTAATATTATTCAACAAGTCAAAAAATGGTTCTCAGTTAACAGGTACAAATTTAAAAATAAAAAATGGATGGTGGAGGTGCCGGTCTAGACGGTTTGATATATACCTTTAAGTTGGGTTTGACTTCGATACAGTTCAAAATTTTTGTCAAGTTCAAAGTTCGTTTTCTTTAACTGGGAAAGTTCAAGAATGAGTTTGAAGTAAAAATAATGGGTTCGCACTTTGCACATCCCTAGACTAAATATCTGTTTTCAAGGATTTTTTAAGTATCTCTCAAGGATGAAAATAGTTACTTGCTTTGAACCCTGTTCTACCTTGCCAGCAACCAACTACTGTATTTTATGCAAAATATAGACCTCGAATACACACAGGTGGGGTGTGGTCTTTACGTGGAGCCACTTGTTAATAAATAAATAAATTCCTATTTAGAGAGAAATAAATGGGGAAGATTAATTCAAGAAGATGAAGTGTGGGAGCATGTGGCAAGAGTAAAGCTGTGGGAGGACAGAAGAGAGTGGAGTAAATTGATGAGGAAGGAGTTAGCTGATGAGAAAGAAACACCGAGTCTGGCAAGCTTAGTATCTACAGTTTCAAGACCTACATAATGGTGGAAAACCATCACTCAACCTGACATAGTTGGAACTGAGTTAGGGTTACTAGGAAAACGCTTAAGTCCCGCCGCGTTGTTGGATGAGCGTAATTGGTGCATTGAGCTGCCATGTGTTATGCGGATTTTCTGTTGTTCTGTAAAAAAATTATTACTAAGTTCAAGATTTTTTTTAAATTAAATTAAATTAAATAAAGAATAAACTTAATTTATTTTAAAATTTAGATTTTCATGAAAAATAATTTTTCGATTGCGCTCAAATTTCACACGAATATCTTAATTCATAAAATTAAGGTTCTGTGAAAAAATAATTGAAATCGGATAAAGCATGTAGGTGTTATAAGTCGAAGAAATTTTTTAAAAATCGAAAAAAATCGTAAAATTGCGATTTTCATGAGAAATAAATTTTCGATTGCGCTCAAAAACGAGGCAGTTCTAAGTTCAGAGATTTCGAAGGCCTCCATAAAATTTCATGGTAATTGTAGTTTTGGTTTAAGCCGGAATCGTGTTAAAAAACACACAAAAATACAAAAAGAAAGAAAGAAAAAAAAATGTTTTTTTTTCTCCAGTGTAGTGAAATGGAATCTTCGCTTTGCTCACTACGCTCATCCAATTATTATTGAAGACTTTCGTGGACCGTAACATTTATTAATGTTAGACGGTTTTCGGGACATTGTACCGCGTTAACTTGAGTGTAATAAAACACATACCTGTGTTATTATTATTATTATAGTGGTTCTTTATTGTTCAAACAATCTCAGGTACATTTGCGTCCTGGTATACACAAGGCGGGGTAAGGCCCAAGCCCAACAAAAGTTTACATTATAACAGCGTGAAAACATAAGTATAGTACACATATTATTGTAGACAAATTAATCAAATTAACAAAATAATAATAAAGATGAGTGTGATAACAAAATCAATAAAAGTTTCTATCTATAAAACAAGCAATTGTATGGCAAAATCTTTTAAAGAGAGAGAGAGAGAGAGAGAGAGAGAGAGAGAGAAAGAGAGTGATTACTGCAAAAATCTTCTGACTATGTGGCACGTTTGAAGGATGACTGCTTTCTGCATGCTGATGTAGAGATTTGGAGAAAGACCCAGGCATTGTAGGCTGGCAGAGAGGGAAGATGGTATGACTCCAGTGGCTGAGATCACGATAGGCACGACAGTAACAGTTTTCATTTTCCAAATTCTTGTTATTTCTTGACTTAAATTTTGATATTTTTCCACCTTAGTGTTCTCGGTGTTCTCAATATTTTTACTCATGGGGATCGCAATGTCAATTAGATATGTAATTCTGTTAGATTTATCGCATAAAATGATTGTCCGGTTTGTTGTGGTCTATGGTTTTGTCTGTTATAACCTGTTTATCCCAATACATTATAAATTCTGCATTTTCGATCACAGGTGCAGGGAATATTGTATAGAGATGGATGACATAGATTGTTACATCCTAATGTTGAAACTACTTGCTCTGATTACGCAAGTGATGTCGTCTTTTTGCTTTTAACATT